>JAJPUD010015197.1:13761-32737 GCA_023553655.1 Myrmecobius fasciatus
CATGAACTGATGCTGAGTGAAATGAGCAGAACCAGGAGATCATTATACACAGCAACAACAGTACTATATGACGATCAATTCTGATGGACATGGCTCTCTTCAACAATGAAATGTTTCAAACCACCTCCAATTGTTCACTGAAGAAAGCCATATACACCCAGAGAGAGGGATGCGAAATGTGGACCACAACATAACATTCTCATACTCCTTGATTGATGTTTGCTTACATTGTGTTTCCTTTATCTGATATATCGTTTGTGTAGATAAGATTTTTCTTGCACACCAATGATAAGTTTGGAAATATGTATACATATATTCAATTTGCCAATATTTTAACATAATTAGCATGTAGTGGATATCCTGCCATCTAGGGCAGGGGTAGGGAGTTCGGGGGAAAAATTTGTAACGGAAAGCTATGTAAGGGTTATTGCTGAAGAATTACCCACACATATATTATGCAAATAAAATTAAAAAAAAAAGCTGCTGAGAGTCCAAAATGTACACTCCAAGAAACATAATATGTAAATTTCAGAATTACCAAATCAAGGAGAAATTATTGCAAGCAGCCAGAAGAAAACAACTCACATACTGAGGAGCCACAATCAGGATTACCCAGGAGTTCACAGCTTCCACTTTAAAAGTTTGAAGGGCATAGAATCTAATATTTCAAAAGGAACTTGGATTACAGCCAAGAATCATTTATCCATTAAAATTGAGCACTATCTTTTGGGGAAAAAGGTGTACATTCAATGAAATAGGTAAATTTCATGTATTTCTGATGAAAAGACCTGAATTGAATAGAAAATCTGATCTGCAAATACAGAACTTAAGAGAAGTATATAAAGGAAAGAAAAATATCTTTATTTTAAAAATCAAAAAGTTTATATCCCTATATGTAAAGATATGTTTAACTCTTGAGATCTGTATCCCTGTTATAAGTATACTTAGAGAATGCAGGTATAACTTGATTTTATTGTGATTATTTAAAAAAAGAAACTAGAGGAGTAATAATGATTCTGCTGGAAGATAGGGAAAATGGAGGATACTGACTGAAGGGAAAAGAGAAGTAGAAAGGTAAAGTTGTTTTAAAAAAGGGGGGAGCTGCAAAATAGGATGGCGGTTTGAGGGAGGGGGTGAACTGTGGTAAAATAATGGTGTGTAGGAAAAAGAGAAAGGTAAAAGAAAAATATAACTGGAGATAAACAAGACGGCAGGAAATATAAAAAAAGTAATTTTATCTGTGAATATTAATGGGATGAACTTTCACATAAAATAGAAGCTGATAGAAAACTGGATTAAAAGCCAGAATCCTAAAATTTGTTGTTTATAATAAACTCATTTAAAGTAAAGTGATGCATACAGAGTGAAGGTAAAAGCCTGGAGCATAATCTATTAGGCTTCCTCTGAGTAAAAACAAACAAACAAACAAAAAACAGGGATAGCAATCCTGTTCTCAGATCAAGCAAAATCAAAAATAGATCTAATTAAAAGATATAAGGAAGGAAACTGCATCCTATTTAAAAATAAATAATGAAGTAATATCAATACTAAACATATATGTTTGAGATGGTAAAGCATCCAAATTCCTAGAAGAAAAGTTAAGAGAGTTGCAACAAGTAGACAGCAAAACTATACTAGTGGGGCATCTCAACCTTGCTTTCTCTGAACTAGATAAATTGAATCACAAAATAAATAAGAAAAGAATTTAAGGAGGCAGATAGAATCCTAGAAAAGTTGGGATGATATACCATTAGAGAAAATTGAATGCATACAGAAAGGAACATACTTTTTTTTAGCACTACATGGAACCTATACAAAAATTGACCATTTATTACAAATAAAATCCTCAAAATCAAATTTAGAAAGGAAGAAATGCTGAATTAATTTTTCTCAGATCATCATGCAAGAAAAAAATATAAGCAATATAAGGCCAGGGAAAAAAGTAGACCAAAAATTAATTGGAAAAATAATCTAATTCTGAACAATGAGTGGGTGAAATAACAAATAATAGACACAATCAAAAATTTCATTTAGGAACATCGAAAACAATAATAAGACAACATAGCAAAATTTATGAGACTCAGCCAACATGCTTATTAGAGAACATTTTATATCTCTAGAGATCAATGAATTGAACCTGCAACTAAAAAAGCTAGAAAAAGAACACATTTTTTATTAAAGCTTTTTATTTGTATAACATATGTATGGGTAGTACCCCAGAATTGATCTTTACAAAGCTTTCCATTACAAATTTTACCCCCAGTCCCCTCCCCTCCCCTAGATGACAGGAAGTCCATTACATGTTAATAATGTTGAAATACTTGACAAGTTGTGCAAGAAAAATCCTATCTACCAGAAAAAAAAGAAAATCAGAGAAAAGAAACACAATGCAAGCAAACCTCAATAGAGAGCATGAAAATGTTATGTTGTGGTCCATTTTTCATATCCCTTTCTCTGGGTGTATATGGTCTTCTTCAGTGAACAATTGGAACTGGTTTGAGACAATTCTTTCTTGCAGAAATCCATGTCCATCAGAATTGATCATCATGTAATATTGTTGTTGCTGTTTATAATGATCTCCTGCTTCTGCTCGTTTCACTCAGAATCAGTTCATATAAGTCTCTCCAGTCCTCTCTGAAATAGTCCTGCTGGTCGTTTCTTACAGAGCAATAATATTCCATAACATTCATATACCATAGTTTATTCAACCACTCTCCAATTGATGGGCATCCATTCAGTTTCCAGTTTCTAGCCAGTACAAAAAGGGCTGCCACAAACATTCTTGCACATGTGGGTCCCTTTCCCTCCTCTAATATCTCTTTGGGATATAGGCCCAATAGAAACACTGCTGGGTCAAAGAGTATGCACAGTTTGATAACTTTTTGAGCGTACCTCCAAATTGCTCTCCAGAATGGTTGGATCCGTTCACAGTGTATTAGTGTCCCAGTTTTCCCACATCCCCTCCAGCATTCATCGTTATCTTTTCCTGTCATTTTAGCCAATCTGACAGGTATGTAGTGGTACCTCAGAGTTGTCTGAATTTGCATCTCTCCGATCAATAGTGATTTGGAGCAACTTTTCATATGACTAGAGATGTTTTTAATTTCATCATCTGAATTTTTTTTAAAAAGCAATTAAATAGCAAATTTGAAATTCTGAAAATAAAAGGGGAGAGTAATAAGATTGAAAGTAAGAAAATAATTGAATTCATAAATAAAGCTAACAGTTGCTTATATAAAAAAGCCAACAATATAGATAAAGCTTTGGTTAAATTGATTTGAAAAAGGAAAGAAGAAAATCAAATTTTTAGTCTCAAAAATGGGAAGAGAGAACTTTCCACCAATGAAGAGGAAAATAGAGCAATAATTAGGAGTTCTTTTGCTTAACTATATGTCAATAAATGTGATAATCTAAGTGAAATGGAGGAACACCTACAAAAATATATATTGCTCATATTAAAAGAAGAGGAAATAAATTATTTTAAAAATCCTATTTTAGAAAAAGAAATAACACAAGCTATTTATCAACTCTAAAAAATGAGCTGATATATTAAAAAAGATAAACCTTTAGTTGGTTTGATTAGGAAATGGAAAGAAAAAAATCAAATTTTTAGTATCAAAAATAAAAAGGTTGAACATTTCCACCAATGATTAGGATATTACAGCAATAATTTATCCAACTGTATGCCAACAAATCTGATTATCTAAGTGATTTGGATGAACACTTACAAAATATACATTATACAGATTAACAGAGGAGGAAATAAATTATTTGAATAGTCTCATTTTAGAAAAATAAATTGAGAATATATTAATTAATTCCCTAAGAAAAATCCTAAGAAAAAATGGATTTGCCTGGGAATTCTATCAAACATTTAAAGAACAATTAATTTCAATACTATATAAACTATTTGGAAAAGTAAGGAAAGAAGGAGTCCTACCAAATTCTTTTTTATGATACAGATGTGGTGCTGATACCTAAAAAAGATGGGGTCAAAACAGAGAAAGCAATTTGTAGCCCAATTTCTCTCATGAATTTTGATGTACAAATCTTAAATAAAATATTAGAAAAGAGATTACAGCAAATCACTCCCAGGATAACACACCATGTCCAAATAGGGTATATAACAGGAAATGCAGGGCTGATTCAATATTAGAGAAACTATTAGCTTAACTAATTGTATTAGTAATCAAACTAACAAAAATTATATGATCATCTCAAAAGATGCAGAAAAAAGCATTTGACAAAATTCAGCATATATTCCTATTAAGAACACTAGAGAGTACAGGAATAAATGACCTGTTCCTTAAAATGATCAGCAACATTTATTTAAAGACATCAGCATGTATCATATGTAATACAATAAACTAGAACCATTCCTGATAAGATCAAGGGCAAAACAAGGATACCCATTATCACCATTATTATTCAATATTGTATTACAAATGTTATCTTTGGCAATTAGAGAAGAAAAAGAAATTAAAGGAATAAGAACAAGTAATAAGAAACCAAATAATCACTCTTTGCAAATCATATGATGATATACATTGACAATCTTAGAGAATCAATTAAAAAATTTCTAGAAACAGTTCACAAAATTTAGGTTAGTGAAGTTGAAGGACAAAAGAAATTCACAGAAATTATAAGCTTTTTTTTTTCCCCCGAGGTAATTGTAGTTAACTGACTTGCCCAGGGTCCCACAGCTAGAAAGTTATACGGTCTGAGAACAGATTTGAACTCCGGTCCTCCTGACTTCAGGGCTGGTGCTCTATCCATGGCACCACCTAATTGCCCCCATTATCAGCATTTTTGCATGTTACCAACAAAGTTCAACAGCAAGAGAGACAAAGAGAAATTCCATTTAGAATAATTGTAACTAAAATAAAATATTTGAAAGTCTAACTGTCAAGGCAAAGTCAGAAACTATATGAACACAATTACATTTCACACAAATAAAGTCAGAGCTAATCAATTGGAAAAATATCAAGTGCTGACAGGTAGACTGAGTTAATATAATAAAAATGACAATACTATCTAAATTAATCTACTTATTCAGTGTCATATCAATCAAACCCCCAGGAAATTATTTTACAGTTAGAAAAAAATAATGACAAATATCATCTGGAAGATCAAAAGGTCAAGGAGTTCAATGGAATTAAAGAAAAAATGCAAATGAAGATGGCCTAGCTGTTCCAGACCTAAAACTATATTCTAGAGCAGTGGTCATAAAAACCACTTGGTACTTCCTAAGATAGAGTAGTTATCAATGGAATAGGTTAGAGACACAATCATCAATGACTACACTAATGTAGTATGTGATATACCCAAAGACCCCAGCTTCTGGGATTAGAACTCACTAAGTATTTGACCAAAATTGCTAAGAAATTTGGAAATTAGTATGGCAGAATTTAGGTACTGACCCACACCTAACACTCTATACCAAGATAAGGTTGAAATGGGTCCATGATTTACACACAAAGAATGATATTCTAGGCAAATTAGAAGAACAAAGCATAATCTACCTCTCAGATTTGTGGAGAAAGAAGCAACTTGTGGCCAAAGAAGAAATAAAGTACCTTAGGAAATGCAAAATGGATAATTTTGATTAAATTAAATTAAAAAGGTTTTGTACAAACAAAGGTAACACAGACAAGTATAGAAAGGAAACAGTACCCTGGGGAAAATTGCATTTAAGGATTCTGATAAGGGCCTCATTTCTAGAATATGTAGAGAATGGACTCAAATTTATAAGAAGTCAAGCTATTCTCCAATTGATAAATGGTCAAAGGATATGAACAGATAATTTTCTTTTTTTATTAAAGCTTTTTATTTGCAAACAATATGTATGAGGAATTTTTCAACCCTTGCAAAGCTTTCTGTTACATATTTTTCCTTCTTACCCTCACCGTCTCCCCTAGATGGCAGGAAGTCTAATACATGTTAATTATGTAAAAATATTTGACAGATGGAATATGTGTATATGTATATATTTATACACATAGTTATCTTGCTGTACAGGGAAGAGAAAAAACAAAAATAAAAAACCTGAGAAGGAAAACATAATGTAAGTAAACATCAATAGAGTGTGAAAATGCAATGTTGTGGTCCAGACTCAGATTCCAAAGGCCTCTCCCTGGGTGCACATGGCTCTTCTCATCTTTGAACAACTGGAACTGGTTTGAAACATCTCATTATTGAAGAGAATCATATCCATCAGACTTGATCATCATATAGTCTTGTTGTTGCCATGTACAATGATTTCCTGGTTCTGCTCATTCACTCAGCATCAGTTCATGCAAGTCTCTCCAGGCCTCTCTGAAATTATCCTGCTCGTCGTCGTACAGAATAATAATATTCCATGACATTCATATATCATGACTTATTCAGCCATTCTCCAATTGATGGGCATCCAATCATTTTTTTTTCAGTTTCTAGCCACTACAAAAAAGGGCTTCTAGGGGCTGCTATAATCATTTTTACACACGTGGGTCACTTTCCCTCCTTTAAGATCTCTTTGGGATATACGCCCAATAGAAACACTGCTGGGTCAAAGGGTACGCATAGTTTGATAACTTTTGGACCATAGTTCCAAAATGCTTTCCAGAATGGTTGGATCCATTCACAATTCCACCAAGATTGAATCAGCGTCCCAGTTTTCCCACATTCCTTCCAACATTCGTCATTATCACTTCCTGTCATTTTATCCAAACTGACAGGTATGTAGTGGTACCTCAGAGTTTTCTTAATTTGCATTTCTCTGATATATAGTG
This sequence comes from Myrmecobius fasciatus, assembly GCA_023553655.1. Classification (NCBI taxonomy): domain Eukaryota; kingdom Metazoa; phylum Chordata; class Mammalia; order Dasyuromorphia; family Myrmecobiidae; genus Myrmecobius; species Myrmecobius fasciatus. The sequence continues at coordinate 20,532 of JAJPUD010015197.1, forward strand.
ACTTGGAACACCTTTTCATATGACTAGAAATAGTTTTAATTTCATCTTCTGAAAATTGTCTGTTCATATCCTTTGACCATTTATCAATTGGAGAATGGATTTAAATATGAGACAATTATCTATATATTTTGGAAATGAGGCCTTTATCAGAACCCTTAAATGTGAAGATGATTTCCCAATTTATTGCTTCTCTCCTAATCTTCTCTGCTTTAGTTTTGTTTATACAAAAACTTTTTAACTTAATATAATCAAAATTATATTTCTGGTGTTCAATTAAGAGTTCCAGACCTTCTTTGGACACAAATTCTTTCCTTCTGCACAGGTCTGAGTGGTAAGCTATCCTTTGTTCCTCTAATTTGGTAATAATATCACTCTTTACATCTAAATCATGAACCCATTTAAATCTTATCTTGGTATGTGGTGTTAGGTGTGGCTCGATCTCTAATTTCTTCCATACTAGGTTCCAATTTTCCCAGCAGTTTTGTCAAATAGTGAGCACTTATCCCAAAAGCTGGGGTCTTTGGGTTTATCAAACACTAGACTGCTATAGTTATTGCCTGGTTTGTTCTGTCCATCCAATCTTATCCACTGATTCACTGCTCTATTTCTTAGCCAGTACCAAATGGTTTTGATGACTGCTGCTTTATAATATAATTTTAGATCTTTCACAGTAAGTCTGCCCTCATCAGCCTTTTCTTTTTTTTTTTTTTCATTAATTCCCTTGAGATTCTTGACCTCTTGTTCTTCCAAATGAACTTAGCTACTACTTTTTCTAGATTTGTAAAATAATTTCTTGGGAGTTTGATTGGTATGGCACAAAATAAGTAAATTAGTTTGGGTAGTATTGTCATTTTTATTATATTTGCTCGGCCTACCCATGAGCGCTTGATGGTTTTCCAACAGATTAGATCCGACTTTATTTGTGTGGAAAGTGTTTTGTAGTTTAGTTCGTATAGTTCATGACTGTTCCTTGGCAGATAGATTCCCAAATATTTTATACTATCAACAGTTATTTTGAATAGAATTTCTTTTTGTATTTCTTGCTGCTGAATTTTGTTGGTAATATATAAAAATGCTGATGATTTATGTGGATTTATTTTGAATCATGCAACTTTGCTAGAGTTGTGAATTGTTTCTAGCAGTTTTTTAGTTGAGTCTCTAGGGTTCTCTAAATATACCATCATGTCATCTGCAAAGAGTGATAATTTGGTTTTGTCATTACCTACTCTAATTCCTTTAATCTCTTTTTTTCTTCTCTTACTCCCAAAGCTAACATTTCTAATATAATATTAAATAGTAATGGTGGCAGTGGGCAGCCTTGTTTCACTCCTCATCTTATTGGGAATGGTTCTAGTTTGTGTCCATTACATATGATGCTTGCTGATGGTTTTAAGTAGATGCTACCAATCATTTTAAGCAAAAGCTCATTTATTCCTATATTCTCTAGTGTTTTTAATAGGAATTGGTGTTGGATTTTATCAAATACTTTTTTCTGCATCTATTGAGATAATGATATGATTTTGTTACTTTGGTTATTACCAGCCCTTTATTCCTGCTATATATCCTACTTGGTCATAGTGTATGATCCTGGGGATAACTTTCTGCAATCTTGTTGCTAAAATCTTACTTAAAATTTTTGCATCAATATTCATTAGGGAAATTGATCTGTAGTTTTCTTTCTCTGTTTTCACACTACCTGGTTTAGCTATCAGCACCATATCTGTGTCATAAAAAGAATTTGAAAGTACATATTTTTTCCCTATTTTTTCAAATAGTTTATATAGTATTGGAATTAATTGTTCTTTGAATGTTTGGTAGAATTCACATGTAAATCCTTCTGGCCCTGAAGATTATTTTCTTATGGAATTGATTAATACCTTGTTCTATTTCTTTTTCTAAAGAGGGACTATTTAAATAATTTATTCCCTCTTCTGTTAACCTAGGCAGTTCATATTTTTGTAGATATTCCTCATTATCATTTAGATTATCAAATTTGTTGGCATAAAGTTGGGTAAAAGTAATTCCTAATTATTCCTCTTTCCTTTTTCTAAACAAATTAACTAGAGGCTTATCTATTTTGTTTTTTTTTTCATAAAAACATCTCTTAGTTTTATTTATTAATTCAATAGTTTTCTTATTTTCAATTGTATTATTCTCCCCTTTTATTTTTAGAATTTCCAATTTGGTATTTAATTGAGGGTTTTTAATATGTTCTTTTTCTAGCTTTTTAAAATGTAAGACCAATTTATTAATTTTGTCTTTCTCTATTTTATGCAACTAAGCATCTAGAGATATGAAATTACCCTTTATAACCGCTTTGGCCGTATCACACAAATTGTGGTATATTGTCTCTTTATTGTTATTGTCCTGGATGAAATTATTGATTTTGTCTATGATTTGCTCTTCCACCCATTCATTCATTAGAATTAGATTATTTAATTTACAATTAACTTTTGGTTTATTTTCACCTTGCCTTATATTGCATGTGATTTTTATTGTATAATGATCTGAAAAATGCATTTACTATTTCTGCATTTGATTTTGAGGTTTTTGTGCTCTAACAAATGGTCAATTTTTGTATAAGTTCCATGAACTGCAGAGAAAAAAAGAAACTCCCCTCTCTCTCCATTCAATTTTCTGCAAAGATCTATAATACCTTGCTAAGAGCAATATTTGGGGGAGGGTAGCCAGGCCTCACCTATCACATTTTTTTGGTGAGCATCCAGCCAAGCAAACTTGGTCTCCAAGAAGGGTCGAGCCAGAGGAGGAGGATTTATCACAGTTCTTTATTCAGCCCTCTTTCCTTTATACCTTCCCTCCTCTACTAGCCAAGCCTCCCAGCCTTGCCCCTAGCTTAGTCCCTCCTCCTAGTCTTGACTCTCCTCATCACCTGACCCCTCCTCCTTGCCTCCTTCCTTCCTTCCCTCATTCTGTGGTCATGCCTTTTGTCCAATCACCCACACCCATCATCAGCAATTAAGCTTGTTTTGAAAGGAGGTATACATTAAAGGGTATGATTCTTCTCTCAACAAAAGATCACTGAATAGCTATTAAGCCATTATTGGTCAAGTATCTCAGCCTTAAGTTTCTCAAGGGAATCACAGACCAAATCCTGTGATCCTCAATTCAAGGAGAAACTTCTTTCACCAGGGTCCCCCAAAATCCCAGACCCTAACAATACCTAACTTTTCTAACATTTTGTTTATGTTCATAAATTATTTCTTATTTATTTTGGGGTTTGATTTATCAAATTCTGAGAGAGCAAGGTTGAGATCCCCCACTGGTATAGTTTTGCTGTGTATTTCTTCTTGCAGCTCTTTTAATTTCTACTCTAGGAATTTGGATGCTATACCACTTGGTGCATATATGTTTTTTAAAGTATTATTTTTTTCAGTTACCTTTTTAGCTCCTTTTGCAACTGGCCAATTGACTTTTTTGTTCATTGCAGACTTTTTCCAATTCACCAATTTTATTTTTCATTGAATTGTTCTCTTTATCATATCTCTTTTGTCGGGCATTATATCCTTCTTGTACTGATCTCAATTCAGTTCTCCATTTTTCACCTAACTCTCCTTTGAGATTTTATATGCAGTCTTCCAGGAAAGCCTTCTGAAAACTGGACCAGGTCATGTCTCTATTTGTGGCTTCCTCTGGAGTTGCTTTGCCTATGGGAACCTCAGGATCTGAGGTCTGCCCTTCTTTCTCTCCTAAAAAGCTGTCTATGGTGAGAGCTCTTTTCTGTTTCTTACTCATTTTTTAAAGCTTGAGGTCTGTTTAGTGCAGGGAAGCAACAAATGCTTTAATTTGCCCTGGGGCAGTTCAGCTGATTGACTTCCAGTGCTGGGCCATCCAGGCTAAGACCAGAGTTTGCAATGGGTTATAATTTGCCTTTTACAAAAGACAGATCTGTCAAAGCATCTGCCCGCAAATTAGGGCAGAATGTCCCGAGAACCTCGGATGGACTCCCCAGGTGTTTAAAATCTTTGCCAGGCTGAGTCCCACCTGGTTTCCTGCCCTGTCTCCTGGAGCTGTGCCTGACAAAGTGCCCATCCCCCTGCCTGGAGCTTTTGGTATATTGTGTGTGTTACAGAGCAAACCTATGTATGGGTAATTCTTCAACATTAACACTTACATAGCTTTCTGTTACAAATTTTCCGCCCTACTCCCCACCCCTCCCCTAGATGGCAGGTTATCCACTACATGTTAATTATGTTAAAATACTTGACAAATCAAATATATGTATACATATTTCCACACATCATTTTTGTGCAAGAAAAATAGTATCTACAAGAAAGAAAAGTCAGATAAAGTAAACACAATACAAGGAAACATCAATTGAGAGCATGAAGATGTTATGTTGTGGTCTACAGTCATATCCCTCTCTCTGGGTGTATATGGTTTTCTTCACTGAACAATTGGAAGTGGTTTGAAACAATTCATTGTTGAAGAGAGCTATGTCCATCAGAATTGATCCTCATATAGTATTGTTGTTGCCGTGTATAATGATCTCCTGGTTCTGCTCGTTTCATTCAGCATCAGTTCATGCAAGTCTCTCCAGGCTTCTCTTAAATCATCCTGCTTGTCGTTTATTACAGAACAATAATATTCCATAACATTCATATACCATAATTTATTCAGCCACTCTCCAATTGATGGGCATCCATTCAGTTTCCAGTTTCTAGCCACTACAGAAAGGGCTGCCACAAATATTCTTGCACATGTGGGGCCCTTTACTTCCTTTAAGATCTCTTTGGGATATAGGCCCAGTAGAAACACTGCTGGGTCAAAGGGTATGCACAGTTTGATAGCTTTCTGAGCATAGCTCCAAGTTGCTCTCCAGAATGGTTGGATCCATTCACAGCTCCACCAACAATGCATCAGTGTCCCAGCCCTCCCACATCCCCTTCAACATTCATCATTAACTTTTCCTGTCATTTTAGCCAATCTGACAGGTGTGTAGTGGTACCTCGGGGTTGTCTTGATTTGCATTTCTGTGATCAATAGTGATTTGGAGCAACTTTTCATATCACTACAAATAGTTTTAATTTCATCATCTGAAAATTGTCTGTTCACATCCTTTGACCATTTATCAATTGGAGAATGGCTTGAATTTTTATAAATATGAGACAATCCTCTATATATTTTAGAGATGAGACCTTTATCAGAACCCTTAAATGTAAAGGTGATTTCCAATTTATTGCTTCCCTCGTAGTCTTGACTGCATTGGTTTTGTTTGTTCAAAAACTTTTTAACTTAATATAGTCAAAATTATCTATCTGGTGTTCAATTCAGAGTTCCAGTTGATATAGGTGAATTTCAGACCTCTGGAGCTTTTCCAATGTAACTTCTGCAAAGAATGTTTTGAAATCCAAATATTTGTGGGTTCTCTGACTTAAGAATCAGTGTAGAGGCTTAATCTGATGTTGGTTTGAGAGAAGGTCAGAGGAGGACACAGAGAGTCCTGTCTTCACTCCACCATCTTGGCTATGCCCCCCACATATAATTTTCCAAAGAAGAAATTGAAACTATTTCTAGTCATATAAAAAAAAGATCCTCTAAATCACTATTGATCAGAGAAATGAAAATTAAGACAACTCTGCAATACAGTTACACACCCCTCAGATTGGCTAAGATGACAGCAAAAATTAATGACAAAAGTTGGAGGGGATGTGGGAAAACTGGGACATTAATACATTGTTGCTGGATTTGTGAAATAATACAACTATTCTGGAGTGCAATTTGGAACAATGTCCAAAGGACTATCAAACTGTGCTTACTTTTTGATTTAGCTTTAATTCTACTGGGCCTCTGTCTCAAAGAGATCATAAAGGAGGAAAAATGACCCACATATGCAAAAAACAAATATTTGTAGCAGTCCCAGTTGTAGTGGCAAACAAATGGAAACTAAGTGGATGCTCATCCGTTGGAGAATGGTCGAATAAATTTTGGTATATGAACGTTAAGGAACATTATTGTTCTATAAAAAGAATCAGAATGATAATTTCAGAGAGGCTTATATGAAATGATGTTGAGTGAAATGAGTAGAACCAAGAGAACATGGTACATTCATCAGCAAGATAATACAATGATCAATTCTGATGGATGGGGCTCTTTTCAATAATAAGATGATTCAGGCCAGTTGCAATAATCTTGTGATGAAGAGAACCATCTGTTCTCAGAAAGAGAATTGTAGGGGCTGAGTGTGAATCACAATATAGTATTTTCACTCTTTGTGTTATTTGGTTGCATTTTATTTTCTTTCTCATTTTTTTCCTTTTTTATTTGATTTTTTCTTTTGTAACATGATAATTGTGGAATATGTATAGAAGAATCGTACATATTTAACATATATTGCATTACTTACTTACTGCTGGAGTGGATGAAAGGAAAAGAAAAAATTGGAACATAAGGTTTTGAAAGATGAATGTTGAACAACTTCCATGCATAATGAAAAAGAATAAGAAAGAAAGACTTACATGAAAGAATGCAAAGTGAAACCAGAACCAGAACCTTGGAGTCACTAAAAGCAATGTTTCTACTATGAATAACAACTGTTTTAGCAATAAAGTAATTCCAAATTATTCTACACTACTTATGATAAAAGATGCTCCCCATCTCTAGAGAAAGAACTGATAAAGTCTTGAATACACATCAAAGATAAGTTTTTCTTTATGTGTGTGTGTTTGTGTGTGTGTGTATTTTAGTATGCATTTTCTTTCACCGAATGACTTATATGGAAATGTGTTTTGTATGACTACACATTAATAACCTATGTCAAATTGCTTGCCTTCTCAATAGAGGACCACTGAGAAGAGTGATAATTTAAAACTCAAAATTTGTAACAAATTGTCAAAATTGTTTTACATGTAATTGGGAAAAATAAAATATTAAATAATAAAAAGAGAGGGAGATCTCAGAACATTTTATTGTTTATCAACTATCTATTCTACTTTGGGGTTTTGCTGACTTTTCCACAATGTCCTTCCATGGTGGAAACCTAGTAACCACCAGAACATGTTATCAATTCCCTTTTGGGCATTGTCTTCTCTAATTAGATTTTAAGCTTATGGAGGGGAGGAATTGTCTTACATATACATACATACATACATATATATATATATATATATATATATATATACATACATACATATATATTTGTATATAAGCATACAGATAGGCATATACACATAATTATGTATATATGTATATATATATCCACATATATATATAAAGAAATATACATATGCAGATATATTTATATATATGCATGCATTTGCACAATACATATGTACATGTATAGGCTTGTGTATATCTGTATGTATGTGTATGGTTCTGTGTGAGTGAATACATATTTATACATGCATTAATGCATGTGTATGCTTGTGCGTATTCCTAGTGCATAACACACCTGGAACATAATAAGTGCTTTAAAATATTAATTAGCTATTGCTACTTTATTTACAGTGATGGGAAAAGTTGGTACTTAATGAATACTTGTTGATTGATTATAACAGATACTCAATAGTCTCAAGTTATTTCATTCTGGTGAAGCTTTTGCTCTCCCTGATGCCTTTATTCAGAAATAAGAAGCATCAGGGCAGTGGAGTTCACCTCAAAGAAATATGCAATATGCAAAACAATCAAGTAATCTATATTGACTGAAGGAATATACTTACAATATGAGGGACAATTAAGAAAATTGCTGGGAAACAGGTAAGGTCTTTTAGAAATCCAGGTGAAATGTGATATAACTGCCTGGGATTCCAGAGAGAATGGGACACTTCAAACAATTTATTCTTGTGGCTATTTAGAAGTTTCTAATCTGACTCTAGTAAACCAGACTTTATGGAAAGGGAATATGGAAATTGGACCTCTGGACTAGATGGATTCTTGGGGGAGTGAAAATTCCTGGGACACTGGCCAGTAGTTGATCATCAAAATTCACACTTTCAGGAAAGTAACAGTGGGTATTATTCAAGTAGGATGACACAGATTTTGAACTTTCTAGCTTTATTGTTTAGTTGAGTAAAGAGACTTTAGGGGTCATTGCACCTGAAAAGCTAGTAATCTATTTCAGGTTCATTTAGTTTGCTAGTGACAGAAGAACTCTCTGGAAGACAATGATGGACATTTAAAAAGGAAGCTGGTTTATTTACTTTTCCCAACACTTTTACCCTGAACTTCTCAGGAAAAAAATTAAATTCCTAACAAATTGAACCCTCTTAAAATGAAAGATATTTCTTCATGACTTTCTTGTCATTGGAGTTCTTGAAGACTGGATAATTATTTGTCATGGGTGATTTAGAGCACATTAAGGAAAGGATTAGACTAGATTAGATGAGTTCTGAAGATCCTTCCAATTCTCAAAATTCTAATATATTATGATTCATCTTATTGGGAAGAAAGGGAGCAACTAACTATATCATAACCAGTAGGAGGAAATAAACCTGAAAAGCAATCTGTTATGGTGGTAAAAAGTGTTAGTTTTAAGGTCAGAAGGACTTGCTGACTCTGTAATCAGGATTAAGTCACTTGATATCTTGAAGATTAAATTCCTTCTGTAAAATGAGGGAACTAAAATATAAAGCCTCTAAAACTATGTATGTAACAGTCTATATAATACAATAAACTCTGAGCATTTTGATTCATATAACTTCTTTTGTGTTACAAGTAAAATCCATAGAAGCTCATCAAGTAACTGAAACCAGGTTACGGGTTCCCTTAAAAACTGATGAAGAAAGTGATCATTTTTAATGCAAAACCTTATTTGCTTGGCATTCACAATAGTTGACATTTACTAAGTGGCTATTATGTGTCAGGAATTGTATTTAATTCTGGGGAAACAAAGAAATATAAATGCCCACCTTTTCTTACAAGGAATTCACAGGAGAAACAACAGGAAAGGAATATGTATAAATATGATTTACATAGGATAAATTAGAGATCACTAATAGAAAGACACTAGTATTAAGGAAAATCTGGAATTTTTTTTTTCTTAGAAGTAGGAATTATAACTAGTGTTGAAGGAAGCTGGGAGGCAGAAATGAGCTGGGAAGATATTCCAGCCATGGATTAACTCAGTGAAAATACCCACATTATGGTGTTTTTTTGCAATTAATCCCTTTCATTGCTGTGAGGTCATATATTTTATTCTATCTCAGTTGAGAAAAATTCTGTAAAAATTGGCTCATTGTGTTTTATTAGGAAATTAGACTTTGAATACTAAGAATTTAGAAAGTTTAGGGGCTTTGGTATCAAAATGACATTATACCATCTGGTTATTAGATACAGTTTTATAGGTTTGGAAAGGATGACTGAGGAAATAGAAAAGGTGTACCTTCTACCCTAAAAATCATTGTTGTAGAGGTGGGTAATGTCTAACCTGTGGGCCATAAAAGGCCCATGAAATCATTTGCTAAGGTATCAGCAAGCAATGATGAGATTAGGTGATAATTTTGTATAGTTTATGAATGATATAAATATACAAATGGCCTTTGGCAGAAAAAGGTTTCCCACCCCTGCTTTAGATACACAGAACTTGCACATTAGCAGAGCTTACATTGGGGGAGATGGTCATCTTTTTTCACTCATCTAAAACTAGTTAAACTTACTGTATTTAAAAATGCACTTCTCTGTGCATATTTGTGCATTTACATGTATATATCTATTTTTCTAATTCCCATTGTGAAATATTTACTTCTAATAAAAAATGAAGGAATTATGGAGAAATTTAAAATAGCAATGCAGATGATATATCAAATGGAAAATGGGAGCTGAGTTTAAAAAGGAAGTATTTTTGAATTTTGTAGCTTGTAGAAGACTAAAATTCAACTCAGTAATGTTTCTTCTTATATTAAGAAGGCAGAGGCTTACAATCCCAACGTCTCAAACAACCCTATGAATACTCTTGGAGGATACATTTAAAAAGACAAAACAGTACTCTTTAGAATTAAATTCAGTTTAATTCAGTAAAATTTATGTTCCTCCAAAGAATACTAAAATATATCTTACATATATGCATTTCAATATATTTATATGCATGCTTACTATCTTTCTCTACAGAATGTAAACTCCTTGAAAGCAGGAGTCATTTCATTTTGTCTTTGTAAACAGAACAATCTTTTGATGCTTATAAGTGTTCCTTTATTAATTGGTGTTGTTGAAAAAAGGGAACACAAAGATTCTGAAAATGATTTCTAAGTTTTAAGTCAGAAAATTGTAGCCTCATGAAACTAATGATTGGAATATATTCTACTGTGAAGATTACATAGAAAGAACATCACAATAACAGCACTGAACCATAAAAAGCATCATTATTAAAACCTGAAGGGATCAGAAAATTATATGTTTATGGGGGGGAGGAAGGAAGGAAAAGGAAATAAATGGACTGGAAAAAAGCATTGTCATATAATTGGTGTGATGAAACATTTACATTTGGGTAGACAAGCTTACTTGTCTTTGTATCTCTTAACTATCTTTTCCACTGCATAATTCTGACAAATTGATTGTCATACACCTATATTATTAATTTCCTGCCTATTGCCTAGATTGCTCAATTGAAGACACCCATTAATGAACTAAACAATGTAGCCTCCCTCACAGGTGTGATTCAAACAGTAATTTTCTAAATCTTTCATAGTTGACCTTAGTTTTAATGTTACTAAACAAAAAATCGCATTCATATGACCCTGGATTTGATGAGGGTTGAGACCTGGCTTCAAATTCTGATTATGTCACACACTAATGTTGTGATCATGGACCATTCACTAAATCTCTTAAATTTTTTCCTCTCTCTTACTCTCAACTCTCTAAGGCTTCAATTGACATATGAATATCTTACTGATATAAAGTTTTTGTGTAAAAATTATATAATCTATTGGAACCTCAGATTATTCATTTGTACAAAAAGGATAGCAATAATTTCTGGACCAATCTCACATAATCAAGGATTACTGAAGTCACAGCATGGCATCATAGAAAGGATGCTGCACCTGATGTTACGAGGAATAAGATATGAATTTCTGAGCCTTATCAGCTGTGAACCTAAATAAGTCATTGAACTTTTTGTAATCGCAGGAGAACATAAAATATTACAATTGTTATAAGACTTTCTATGAGGATCAACTTCATACAAGACTCTTTGAAATCTTCAATGTAGCATATATGTGTTTATAAGAAAAGTGTTATTTTATAGCTGGGTTATGGTTTTATAGAAGGGTTTTAGTAAAAAATAATTTAATGTAATATCTTTTAAAACTTCTATTTTATGTACATATACAGACATGCATATACATATATACATATATGCACACATGCTATTATATGTATGTGTATATATTAATAAAAATTTTATTTTAAAACATTAAGAACATTCCACAAATATTTCCAGAGCACAGACTATGTGGAATGCACTATTCTACACAATTGAATAGAGGAGTAGATAAATCTAACCTTAATATTTCAAGGGGAGTAGATTTACCTGGCCAGAAATGGGCATTTCCTGTTTTTGTTCCCTTATGAGAAGCCCTGAAAGTAGAATTTCTTCCAGGCCATATAAACCTCTTCCCTGCAGGATGCTTTAGGGTATCACCATTTCTGTGGTATTTGCTCTTTCCCCCTCAGAGACTGACTCATCTACACCATTAAAAAGATTAACTAGCTTTTAACTTGGCAAAATACAATGAACCTCAAATACATGTCCCTTTTCCTGCTGCTTTATGGAATTTTTATAGGATGAAAAGTCATTAATACAATCACAATAGATCAGATCCCCTTCATAGGAAATTCCATAATATTTGGGCAATAGTTATCTCTTTACTCAATTGTTTTTTGTTTTTGTATTTTCAATTTACCCTTTTATGCAAAATCAGGACAAAAGAATCCCTTATGTGAAACAATCAAATCAAATTTATTTCAGAGCCTACTCCTGAACAGAAATGGGAAGGAGAAATAGAAGGAAAATAGAACTTTTGGAGCTTCCTTTGGTTCTTCACCTAGTAAGTATATTCAGTAGCATCAGTTCAAATCTTCTGTTCCCAGGTATTAGCAAGGGAATATGTAAACCTTAACCTTGAACCAAAATCAATCTGATTCTATTGGCTAGCAATAGTTCTCAGGCCAAGCCCCATTTGGTCATTTTTTGGGTCCTCATTGACTCAGGTTGAATGTAAATAGTAAACATTTCTACTTTGACCAGAAATCATGAG
>JAJPUD010015198.1:0-38226 GCA_023553655.1 Myrmecobius fasciatus
AGACAGAGACACACAGAGAAAGAGACAGAGAGAGGCAGAGACAGAGAAAGAGAGAGACAGCCAGAGACAGAAACAAAGACACACACACACACACACACACACACACACACAGAGGGACACAGAGAGACAGAGAGAGACAGACAGAGACACAGAGAGATAGAGACAGAGACAGAGAGAGATACACACAGAGAGAAACAGAGACAGAGAGACAGAGACAGAAATCTAGAGATAGAAAGACAGAGATAGAGACAGAGACAGAGAGAAATAGAGACAGACAGGCAGAGAGAGACTGAGACAGAGACAGAGAGAGATACAGAAACAGAGAGAGATAGAGAGACAGAGACTGAGAGATAGAGAAGGACAGGGAAAGAGAGACAGATAGAAAGAGACAGAAAGAGTAAAACCAAGAGAGTCAGAGAGATAGACAGACAGAGAGAAAGAGAGACACAGACAGATAGAGAGACAGAAAGAGAGAGAAAGAGATAGACAGAGACAGAGAGACAGAGAGAGAAGGAGAGGGAAAGACAGACAGATAGAGAGACATAGACAGAGAGTGAGAGAGCCAAACAGATAGACAGACAAAGAGAGAGACAGAGAGAGATAAATAAGAGGTGGAGAGGCATAGATAAACACACACACACATATATACATAAATATGGAGAGACAGAGAGATGAATAATAATGGACATATATCTTAATATATACATATATATGGGAGAGAGATGAATAAAAGGTGGATAGAAGTAGAGAAAGAAATAGATATACACACATATATATATATACTGAGAGATGGATAATAATGAATATATATATCTTAAAATATACATAATATATGGGAGAGAGATGAATAAAAGGTGAATAGAGGTGGAGACAAGAGAGCCAGATAGATATACACACATATATACATATACACATATAGAGAGATGGATATTTTACATACACATATTGAGAGAGATGAATAAAAATGGATATATAATTTAATATATACACATATATGATAGAGTGAGATAAATAAGAGGTGGATAGAGGTGGAGACAGAGAGATAGATATATACACATATATATGTAGAGATGACTATTATATACATATGTACTGAGAGAGATGGATAATAATGGATATCTATCTATCTATATATGGGAGAAAGATGAATAAGAGGTGGATAGAAATGGAGACAGATATACACACATTTATACATATACATATATACATGGAGCTATGGATATTGTATATATATGCTGAAAGGATGGATAATAATGGACATATCTATATCTATATATATATATGGGAGAGAGAGATGAATATAGAGGAGGAGATAGAGAGATAGATATGTACACATATACATATATATGGAGAGATGGACATTTTATATATATACTGAGAGAGGTAGATAATAATGGATATATATATATATCTTGTGGATATATATATGTATGTATGTATATATATATATATATATATGAGAGAGAGAGAGAAAGGGCATTTATTAAGTACTATATGCCAAGCATTGTGCTAAGTTTTGGAAATAAAAATAAAAGCAAAGGCAATTAACAGTCCCTGACCTCGAGGATTTTATGTCCTAATGGAAGAAGAGAACAAATGTAGGAAATGCTGAAAAGAGTGGGGAGGGAAGAGGAAAATACCCAAATAAGGATAATGTAACAGATGGGGAGAAGGATCTAGAAATCTAGATATATAATCTAGAAAGAAGGGAGGTGAGAGTGAGATGGAGTATGGTTAAGAAACTTCCTAAAATGGCTATGGGAGAAGGAGTCATCAATGAAGAGAAAAACCTTTCCTTTGCTCCAGGACAGAGGTTTCCCAGGGTGTGATTCAGATTGTGAGGAAGAGATGGGGACTGGACTCAAGAGCTATTTCAGACACAAGATCAATAGGATTTAGAAACTAATTGAACAGGAGAGATGAGGGATGGGGGAGAAAAACAAAGAGAGCACTAAGTTTTCAAACTTAGGAGACTGGATGAATGGAGGAGCCACCCATAAAAATGATGAATAAAGTAAGAAGAAAAAAGAAAGCTTAAAGACAAATAGGTAATACATCCAATTTTGGACTTGTATGCTGATGGACCATCTTGGTGGAGAGGTCCTACAGGCAATTGATATACTGATCTAGAACTCAGAAGATCAGGACAATAGATGTAGACTTTGGGGACATCTCCATGGAGGTGTTCCTGTGGGCAAGAATGAAATTTACAAGAGAGAAAGCATGAGGAGAAAAGGGGGGGGGGGAAGAAGAAGAATCAGAGCATCATGGGGATCTGAGTGATTGTCTAATCCAACCCTTCTATTTTATAGGTTAAGAAACAGATTCAGAGAGATGAAATGGTTTGCCTAAGCTCACACAAGTGGTAAGTAGTTGTTCTGGGATTCAAACCCAGATCCTCTGACTTCAAAACCTAAGCATCTAGAACAGTGTTGCCAAACCTTGTCATTTTTTAAGCTTTAGATGCTATCATATTTGTCCCCTTCTTTCCATTCATATAGATATCACCCTGGTCCAAGTCCTTATCACCTTTCTCCCATTAGAAATAAATGCAGACATCAAAAAAACCAAAACCAAAACAAAACAAAACAAAAAAAACCGAGGATAAGGAAGAAATTACCTTTTAGATGTATGAATAGGGAAATAATTCATTATCAATGAAAGAGATGATAAAAGATAAAATGGACAATTTTGTTACATAAAAATATTTACAGCAAATTTCTCTGATAAAGCTTCATTTCAAGGATATATGAGGAAACGATTCAAATTTATAAGAGTCATTGTTCAATCAATAAATGGTAAAAGGAAATGAATAGGAATTTAAATACTAATAGCCATACTTTCAAAATGTACCAAATTAAAATTTGGAAATTAATTGTCTTTATTGTATTTTTGTTATTAGAGAAATGTAAATTAAAGCATTTCTTAAGATTTTACCACACATTTATGAGATAGGTAAAGCTGACAAAAAGGAAAATGACAAATGCTGGGGAGCAATGAGAAAATGGATAACATTAACACAAACGATGGTTGAAAATAGATATATTAACACACTGTGAACTGGTCTAGCCATTCTGGAAAAACATTTTGAACTATGTCCCAAAGGTTATTAGTGTGCATACTCTTTGATCCAATGCTAATACTCCTAGGTCTGTAGCCCAAAGAGATCAAAGAAAGATGAATAGAACTCATAAATACAAAAAGAAATCATAATAACTCTTTTTCTAGAAGTCAAGAAATAGACATCAAGCCAGTGTCCATCAGTTGTGGAATGGCTGAAATTAAAGTATATGAATATGCTGAAATATTATTTTGCTATAAGAAATGAAGGAAATGTTTTCAGAGAAACCTGGGAAGATTTGTATAAACAGATATACAATGAAGTAAGCAGAACCAGGAGAATAATTTAAACAATAATAACAAAAATATCATAAAGACAAATAACTTTGAAAAACTTAAGAATTCTGATTAATACAATGGCTAATTATTATTCTTGAAGATGCTAATTACTTGGAGAAAAGTGATTATTATTCTTGAGGATGCTAATTACTTGGAGAGAAGTGATGGATTCAGGGTTTAGATGGAGATATTTTATGGATATGGATGATGTGGGAATTTGTTTTAATTGACTTATGTATTTTGATATAAGGATTTTTTTTTACAATGCAGGGGTGAGATAGGAAGGAGAGATAAAGGAATTTTGATAATTAAAAAATTAAATTAGGTTTTTTTAAGTGCAGAGAAGGCACCAATAGATGATGAAAATTAGGAAATTAGAGAGAGGGGGAAGATGATCATGGGAGCAATCTTCTTGAGAAAACAAGAGAAGATGCTATAAAAAATATACATAGAAGGATTAACCTTATCCCAGAATAGGGTCACCTCTTTATCAGAGAGTAAAGGCGAAGAGAATGAAGTATAATCATTAAAACTCCATTTTTTTTTCTTCTGAGTTAGTCCCCAACTTGCATTTGTCCACCTAATTTTATCTCAGTGTTCTACTATTTTGATAAATCAAATTTATTAATATAAAAATGAACACAAATATATTCCTAGACTTCTGGGTTAGAGATGGTGCTAAAAAAACATTTTTACCTAAATTAAAACTAGCTCAAATAACATAATAAAAAAGCTTAAGTACAACATTTCATTCTATTCTGCTTGAGCAAAACAGTTATGACAGCAACATTTTTGCATAAATTAAAATTGCCCTTAGCTGGAATAAATTGTACTTATCAACATCAGCAGCTGTGTAGTCATGATGAAATTATTGTTATTATTACTTGTTAGTATTTATAAACATTTTTACTTTCTAAGTGCTTTACAATCACTTATTGTTTAATTATTATCTAATTATTTATTTACAAGCAATCTTACACGTAGTTCAGCTTAATCAAATCTCCAAATGCAGACTTCATCATACAGGAATAGTCAACATATTTTTTCTCCCTCCCTGAAGGGATATAGGTCCACAGACATATGACTAAAAGACAGTGTGAAATAAAAGCATATTTTAAAAGGAATTTGAACATAATACTACAAATTTTTTGTGGGTGAAACAAACATTTAAATGTTAATCTGTAAATGATTTTGTGCTCTTGCCCATCCAATTTTCATGCATATATGACATTTTCATTTGGAAGAAAATTCACAAAATTAAATAGTAAGAGAAAGCTATATATTCTAATTGGCCTGTTTGGGTAATATTTGTGAGGATGCTAATGAGAGATGTAGAGGATTTGGTGAATTTTGAGAATTTAGTTTCAAGTGTCATAGTTCTAATCCAGTCCAATGTTGGATTATACAATGATAGGGTAGAAGAGTATCCAGAGTAAGTGGCTGTGAATCCAGTCACCACAGAACTTATTTAGAAGAGGGGTTCTTGACTTTTTTTTAAGGGTATCATGGCAGTCTAGTGAAGCCTGTGGAACCTTTCTTAGGATAATATTTTTACACATATACATATAATATAAAGTATACAATATGCACATACACATACAATATAGAGAATTACAAAGGAAGGAAATTATATTGAGATAGTTTTGTGGGTTTTTTTTTTTTTTTTTAAGTTCAGGGACCTTACGGTTAAGAAGTCCTGATTTAAGGACTTGTATTTTTTTTTTCTATCTCCATTTTCCCTTTTCTCCTTCACAATCCACTTTATTGGCATTGCAGAGCTGGTTGTATTTAAAGTGGGCACCGAGACAAAACCAGAGAAGCCTTCTTCACTATGGAGCAATGCATTGATGAGGGCCTGGAGGGCTTGGATGACCTTTCCAGGGTATTTGTACATGCAGGTTGTCCCCCTTTTACTGTGTATGCTGAATGATGTCAAAAGCCGCTTGAAGTTTTGATAATAGATAAAACCAGAAAGTTGGATTGGGGATGAATCTATTCTTCAAGGGCAGCAACAGCAAAAGTTGATTACCTAATAAAGGACACTCATCCCCTCATCTTAAAGTTGCTTGTGTCTTGGGACCATCAGAGAGATAATAACTACCTCCAGAATCATCCTTTTGTAGCACACGGATATAGACACACAAGGAAAACCACCTGGCAGGTAAGCAGACTCCCCAGAGCTGCTCTAAGCTTTGTGGCTTCTCAGCCACAGAGGGATCTCATTTGCCTTCCTTTGCTATCCCTTCAGTGCCTTCCTGCTTCCAAGACTGTCAGTCAGTCAGTCAATAAACATACAGCACTTTTTCTTTTCCCAGAATTTTCACTAGCTGGCCTCTACCTCTGCCTCCTGGTTTTCTTTAAGATCCACCTAAAATCCCACCTTCTACAGGTAGCCTTTTGTGATTTCTGCTTCTCCCTCTTGTCCTTAAAGCTAGAGCCTTCTCTCTGGATTATCTCCAATGTATCCTATTTGTATGTAGCTATTTTCTCTCCCCCATTAGAGACCAGGTCTTTCTTTCTTTGAATTCTCAGCATTTAGCACAGTACCTGATGGATAGAAGGCACTTAATAAATGCTTATTCTGACAATCCCGGCACTGGAGATACAAAACAAGGTAAAACAGTTCCTTTACCTCAAGGAACTTACTTTCTCTTTCTAGTACCTTGCCTGCCTGATTATAATATCATCCCTTATTAATATGCACTTTTTTCTTTTATGCTATCCTTTGGGTACCCAGGGCCTCGGTTGTGATGACCAACTCTGGGCTGCCTGTCCTTTCTGGCACAAATTTGTTCCAAACCTTTCCATGTAACCTCCCTATCTAAATTTAGTGTTCCTCAGACGTGATAGTAGGTTGATATGTGATCCTTCCCAAAACCATGGAGCATTTTGGCAGATTTCTGGAAACCATGAGAATTTCAGTACTTTGGTACATCAGTGGAAATGTTTTTCTGGGGAGGTGAACCATATGATAGCTTTCAAATCATACTATGTTTACTCATAGGAACATCTGGGATTCTGTAGGCATAGCTATTATTAAGGAATAACTCCAACATGTCCTTAAATTAAATTGTTTATATAGCTATTGCTCATTTGCTTTTATGAAATGTTACTGAAAAATAACAAAATTTATTTTAAAAAATAAGCTTTTATTGATGTTTTTTGTTTTTTTACATCACCATAATTTTCCCCATAACCCTTTCCTTCTCCAGAGAGGCATCATATATATCAAACAGTATTTTTAAATATTTAAAAAAGAAAAAGGATAAAAAATCTACATATCTAAATCAATGTATTAAAAAGTCTGAAAATATTTGCAGTGTATAAGATTTGTGTATTAGGGTTGTCTTCTCATATCTCTTCTTTCCCACTACACTTGATAATTTTATAGTATTATTTTTGTGTATTTTTCCTTCCTTTTATATTGCTGTGCTTTTCTTGGCTCTACTTACTTCATTCTTCATTAATTCAAATAGCTCTTTTTATGCTTCTTTGTGTTAATTGCATTCATCATTTTTTTTACCATACAGTAATATTCCATTATATTTATGCAACACACATTGTTTAGCCATCCCCAACTTGATGAACAACTACTTTATTCCAATTTTTTTATCTAACAAAAAGTGTGGCTATAAATGTTTCTTTTTATCAATCACTTGTTTGGGGTACAAGCCTAATGATGGAATCTCTGAGTCAAAGGAACATTTTAGTACCTTATTTACATAATTCCACATTTCTTTCCAAGATAGTTGTTCTGATTCACAGCTCTATCAATGATGCACTAATGCACTTATATTTCTATAACACTTCCTACATTAACTATTTTCATCATTTATTATCTTAACAAGACTAATTTTTAATTAAGCATGTTTCCATCTATAAATGGGGATTATCCTTTACCATGGCCTAGGGCTATGCATTTATTCTAATGAAATAACCAAAGCTCAAAATGCTTCCATAGGTCCTCTTCTAGAAGTGCATTCAGATAATTGATGAGCACTAGATAATTAAATATAGTCCCATCCCTCACTTTAAAAAAACCAAACTAAAACCAAACCCCCAAACCTTAATAGTAATATTAAGCTTGTTCACCCTTATCCAAATCCATGTCTTTATCTATGCCTAAAGTCTGAATTAGGAAGGAACACAGCATACTAGTATATATTCTTATGAATATCATATAAGTATCTCAACCTCAAAGTATTCAGAATTGAAATAATCACTTTTCTCTTCCCTAAACTTGCCCCTCTTTGCAATTTTCCTGTTTCTATTGATTATACCTCCATTTTCCCAATCATTTATGTTCAAAACTTAGATTCATCCCTGAGTCTTTTTTTTTCTCTCACCCTCCACAGCCAATGTGTGACTAAATCCTTTTGATTTGATCTCTATAGTTCTCACATATATCTTCCTCTTCATCTGTATTGCACCATCCTGATCAAGTTCACATTAATTCTTTCCTTTACTAATGCAATAACTTGCTAGTTGATTTTCTGGTCTCCATGATCTCTATTCACAAACCTTTAGAGACTCTCTCTTACTACTGGGATAAAATATAAACTCCACAGCCTGGCACTTACAGCCCTGTACAATCCGGCTCTCAGTCAGGCAATAAACATTAAGTATCTACTATATACTAGGCACTATCCTAAGTACTGGGAATGCAAAAAGGCAGCAGGAAGTCCCTGTCCCCAAGGAGTTCACAATCTAATAGAGGAGACAACAAGCAAAAAAAAAATTATTTATGATGCAAGGTACATATGAGATAAATAGGAAATAATTAACAGTGGGAAGACAGTAGAATTAATAATTAAGGTTGAAAAAGTCTTCTTGTAGAAGATGAAATTTTAGTTGGGACTTAAAGGAAATCAGGGAAGCCAGCAAGTAAAGATGAAGATGGAAAACATTCCAGGCACGGGAACAGTCAGTGGAAATGCCCAGAGCCAGGAGATAAGTATCTTGCTGGTAGGACAGCAAGGAGACCAGTGTCATTAGATTAAAGAATATGTGGGGAATAAGGTATGAGGACTGGAAAGGTAAAAGAGGGTTTATTTATGGAGGGCTTTGAATGACAAACAGAAGATTTTGTATTTTTATCCTGGAGGCCATTGGGAGCCACTGGAGTTTACTGAGTAGGGAGGTGACATGGTCAGGGCTTCAGGAAAATCACTTTAGTGACTGAATGGAGGGTGGATTGATGTTGGAAGAGATTTAAGGCACAGCAGCAGGCCAGGCAGTGAAAGCCTACACTAGTGTGGTGCTAAGTGTGAGATGAGGGTAGGGAGTATATTAGAGAAATGTTAATAAGGTGAAATCAAAAGGCAGATTGGATATGGGGAGAGGAGAGACAATGTAGAATCAAAAAATCAAGGATGATGTCTATGTTGTGAACTTTGTACTGTAAGACAGTGCCCTATTCTTATATGGTCGTGATACCAAAACGGACAGAAAAAAGACATTTGTGTAAGAAACACAAAGAAAATATGCTTGAGGAGAAAATGAAGAGGGCAGAAATGGAAGTGATCCTTCAGAAGTAAAAGTACCTATTGATATTTAAGATAGCTATATAGCGTATTATTTCCCAGAAGTTATTTCATACACTACTGCTTTTAAGATTGAGATTTATAACTAGGAAATTGAATAAAAGGACTTTTGGGAGAATATGGGACAATTGTATATTGGCTGTACATGCTATATCTGACAAAAGTATAGATTTGTGTGATCTATACAATGTACCATCATTCCCCTAGCATCTTTCTTTTATCCTTGGCACCCCCAAAGTATAGTCTTTTAAAATACTTCTTTATTATTAATATATTATTATTTTTGCTATAAATCAAAGTGTGAAACAAAAGGCCTACTTCCTAATCTTAGGAATTTGTCATGATCCAGATTATTTCTTTAAAATGAATTCTTGAGTAAATGCAGATAACTTTAGGATAAAATCCTTCACGTTACTGTGCTAGTTTGGTATTGCAAAGAAGCTATCAAACTGTATTTAAAAAAATACTCTAAAAAAAATCATGTGGTTAATGTCACCCAAATTCTTAGATGGAGCTTTTTCTTGGTAATTAAATTTCCTTTTCTTCCTTCTTCTTAACCTACACATGGAGGTTATTAAAGTCATTCTCAAGAGAACTAATTTAAAATGTGATTACTATAGTACAGTGACCCTAATTTGCTATTCATTTAAAAAAAATTAGCAGTGCTCTCATTATTGCATTTTGAGTTTCTCTTGCCATACTCTAACTATGCATTGATTGCCTCCTTAATTAATAGACTATGGAGGTAGGGCATTTCTTATTAAACAGGGTACAGAATATGAAATTTTGCAGGCACTCTGCAGCATTTATTTACATAAGTCATATTGATGGGGTTGATACAATGACAGAGAGAAAAGGAAGGAAATTTGGAAGCTGTCTGCCAAGAAGACAGTTTCCTTTGTTAAAGCAGTCAACTCTGGTATGGATGACATGAGGTCTACCATATAATTATTAAGTAGAAGTCTTTATGTTTAATTTGCTTTCCTATCCCATCTCTTTTGGGAAATTTTATATTCGTGTGATGATGTTCATGGGTCATATTTGATATTCATTGTCAATTTCGTATTCATGTGTTTATATTCTTGTGTCAAGTTCTGATAAAGAGGGAAGAAAGGGGGGGGAGAGACAAAGATATTACAATTGTATGTTAAATGAAAGCAGCCAACACTAAATCTGTATTGTGTATGTATATTTGAATGTGTATTGAGGATGAGGTACAGAAGTGAAAGCCAAAGGAAGGGGAAAAGATATTGAATGTGGAGCAGAAATAGCTGAAAAAACTTTGCAAAGAAGTGATTGCTGGATCCTTTATTTTTCTCTAGCCATTTAGAATGGGATGGGAATGATGACCAAGTTTCAATAGTTTCTGTTCAATGGAAATCAGTTCTATCAGGACCCCTAATTCTGAGGCTAACAAACAGTCTCAGACCACCAATGGCACACTGGGAAATGTTTATGGTATTCTGCTTGAGATCTCTGGCCTAAGGAGATCATAGGATCTTAGCCTTTGAGCTGGAAGAGACTGTGGGGATCATATAATCCAGAGGTTCTTAACCTGCTTCTATAAGCTTGTAATGGACTTCAAAAAATATTTTGATAACTGCATTTCAATATAATTGATTTCCTATTTTATTTTATACATTTAAAACATTATTGAGAAGGGGTTTCAAAGTTTTCAATGGACTACCAAAGGGATCCATGACACATAAGAAGCTTAAAACCCCCTGAACTACAACAACCTCCTCATTTTACAGAAGAGAAAACTTAGGTCCAGATGAGTAAAGTGATGTGCACCAAGTCATAGTTAATAAGTGAGAGGAGTGAAATTTGAACTTTGTTCCTCTAAATCCAAAACCAATGTTCTTTATCTTGATCTTTTAATACTTGTAATTCTGATAGAATTTGTTGTTTATACTAATCATTTGATACTATCGTTTACTTTTTGTATCATTTTATTGAACTATATTTCATACATTACTATTTATCTTCCTAGATGTTTGTCTCATATCACCAGCTAGATAATAGAAAATAAAGAGGAAGATAAAATTTCTGTAGAGCAAAAACTCCATTTATGTTCTTTTGTATTCCCCCACATATTCTCATATAGTGCTTTGCACATAGTAATTGCCCTTCCCCCCCAAAATTCTATAGATTGATTACTACTTTAACCAATGACAGCCTCACCCTATATTTCTCCTCCTTCCAGTGCCGCCATTACCCCAAAATGGAAATCAATGTTTGAATTGCTATAGTAGGAGGTGAGAAGAAAGGAAATAGAAAATCTGTTCCCCAAAGCTAATATAAGTTCCTTGTGGGGGAAGTAGTATAGTCTATTTTTTCCCTATTCCTTTCCTCCCAGTACTTACTATTGTATGAAGGGCTCAGAAAGTGCATTCTCTATTCTTGCCAAACAGGCCATATTCTTCAAATATCCTATATACAGACCTGGCTTTATGGTTTGTCTGCAATTTCATTCTTTTTTCCTCTCTACTTATAGAAGTTATTATGATGCCTGCTCTTTTGCCTGTTTATATTCTCCATATAGTAGGCATACATCAAATATTTACAGATTGTTTACTTGAAAAAAAGCATTATGGGGTAGTTTATAGAGTATAGGTTAAGGCATAAACTATGGCAGACTTTGATTAAATCACTTAATTTCTCAATGCCCTAAATGATTCTCAAAATTGTAAATTGTCAGACTGGTGCTGGCTTACATTAGTAGAGGGAGGTTCCTTATCCTGGGTTCCCTATAACAGTGAAATCACAGGTCCAGAACAAAAACCAAAAAAATATCTCCCAAGTTCTTATTTTGACTCTGAGAAAAAATTTAAAAATATAAAAAGATATGTTGCTATTTCTACTTGATTTATTAATTTGTCTATCTTTTCATCTATCCATTCATTCGTTTGTTTGTTTATGTATTTATTTATTTTGAGGGAGGGCAGAAAGGGTAAGAGTATATGAATTTACAGTTCAAAGAACAAAAAGGTTTTTTTCTTTCATGCCCTGAGAGGGTAGATGGGGTGGGAGAGGATTGAAGAGTTGAAAGTCCTGGTATTTTTACAACACATGGTTCCATTGTGGGAATAGAGCAAAATTGCTTACTTTTATGCCAGTTCCCACTTTAAGTGGGTGTTAGTTCTGGGGCATTAAAAGCTAAACCAGACAAATAATAGAAAGTAGAACAGTTCTGTTTCTCTCCTAGTGACTGGCACTAGGAAGGGAAGGGGAAAACCAGTTTTCACAAGGTCCTCTCAGGGCTAGCCAGGCTCTTGTTCCATAGCTCTTTGTATTCTTGTGGGATGATTCAATGAGCAATCTGAGGAAGGAGAAGTTGTCTGACTGCCGATTTCTTTTTCTGAGCACCCCAAAGAGGAGAGGAGTAGGGACTGAATTTATGATTTCATTTGTATAAAAATATATTATTCCTATAAGACATTGCTTATTATTGTGGTTAGAAGACTGATGAGAGTCAGGAAAACCTGAATTCAAGTCCTGTGTCATATATAGAGAGTATAACTAAGAAAATCACTGAATCTTTCAGTCCCCAGGCAACTTTCTAAAACTTGGAGTTGCAGAACCATTACTTATTTGCCTCAATAAAAAGAATTTCCTTATGCTTATGAAATTGCAGATCTGAACTCTATTCCCAATCTCATCCTTCTCCTTCTACTCTACAAAAAAGTATAAGCAGTCTTGGTCCAATAGAATAGATGATGAAATATACTCCTCTCTTCTCAGAAGAGAGGTAGTATTCCATGGGGTGTGAGATATTGTGTATAACGTCAGGCTTTGTCACTGTGTTGTTGGTTTTGCCTGTTTGTCCTAACAGAGGGTTTTATGGATAGTAAAGTTAGTAGCGGAATGTCTAGCAATGAGTATAGTATAAAAAACAAAACCAGTGAACTTTCAAAATCATAGCTTATTATAAGAACATAAAGAAAGAATTTTTTACATGAATCTTGTAACTCCAATGCTAAACTTCTCTCTACACCCTATTTTTCTTTAAAATATTAGATATTTTGGGCAAAACAATTAACTATCCTCACATAGGATAATTTATATCAAATTAATAAGTTATCTATATTGTGGTGTATTGGAACCACACAAGAAACTTAATTCTAATGTCCTTGTGTTCTCTATTTGGGGGCTTCTTAGTTATCTATTGTCAAATAGTTAAGTTCTTTGAATTGCACATAGCAATTGCCTAATGTTTTTAATTACTAAAATAAAATGATATAAAATTATGAAGATGAGAAAAAAGAAAACTCAGAATCACAAAATTTTGGAGTGGGAAAGTGATGATCTAGGTCAGAGAGTCTGAACCTTTTAGTGTATCATGAAGCTCTTTGGCAGTCTGATGAAACCTTTAGATACCTCAGAATATTAAAAAAAATTAATAATCAAAGAAAATGCTAAATTTCATTTGGAAACTAATATATATATTTCCCCATCTAAGTCCCTGTAATCTATTTATGGAATGCATGGAGGTCTCTGGATCCCTGGTAAAGAACTCATGATTTAGTCCAATCCCTTCATTAACTACTATTTGAGGGACAAAACTAAGTTAATCAACCCTAATCCTAAAATAAAATAAGATAGAAACATTTTTAAAATCAAAGAAATAAAATATCTCTAGAACAGAAACAACAAAATAAATGTAGGTTTGATACTTCTTAATGGATCTCATTAGCATATTTTAAACCAGCTGTCCCTTGTCCCTTTCCATTTTCTGATGTCTTCTGTCATCTTCAAATAAAATTTTAAAAGCATTGTTTTAATAGCTTTCATCTCATTTCTTTAGTGACCCCTTATAGCTTCACAAATAAAATCCAAACTTCATGGTCTGTCAGTGAAGGTTTTCCTCCTAAGCCTCCTGCTATCTTACCTTTCCAGCTTTCATTCTTATTGATCTTCCCCAAATAGCCTATGTTCCAGTCTTAATAGGTTACTTTAAAATATGGTCAAAGGTCTGATGCTTCAGTGTCTTTCTCTGCCTGGTATGCCTTCCCTCCAGCTCTTCAAATTCATCACCTGTTGAAGTCCTGCCTGTCCTTTAAAATACAAATGCCACCTCTTCCATTTTGCCTTTCTTGATTCTTCACTTGGGGGGCTACCTTTGGATATCTCACATCATTTTGTTTTTTGATTCTTTAATGTGATTATCATATAACGTGGTAGTATAAGTTAACTTTACCTATTGATGTCACTCTCTCTACTAGATTATAAGTTTTATAAAGGTAGAAAGATATTTTCTCTTTCCCTCTGTATATAGATCCATTATAGTGTAAAAATTTCTTGAGCAAATGAAGTAGATTAATAATAATCTACCATCCCCATTTGGAAAATAAAATAATAAGATAAATGAAGCACAGAAAATCATAAAAACTGCTTTGGCAGGATAAGCCATGAAATAAGGGGTAGGGGGAAGTCTATTTAGAAAAGACATAGGGTCTCTTTCTTAAAAAGTTACCTGGTGTCCAGAATTTATGCTTATGACACTGGGGGAAAAAAAAAAGGTTAAACTTTTCCCAATTATAGAGATTGCTATCTCTATAATAACTAGTGTGACATGAAGGCTTCCCTAACTCTTTATACTAAAACAAATGATAAGCTTTCAATATTCAAATTTTTAGTTTAAATTAATTTTATTAAATTAAAGAATTTTTTATATTAAAGAAATTACTTAAGTCAACAGGAATGGTTTAACTTTTTAGGATTTAGCAATCATTTTACTTAACTTAGTAGTCAGGGACCAAGTCCTACTTTATGGAGCAGACAATAATTAGACCAGGGGTCAACAATTTTCAAAAGCATTATAATGAGGCTCTGATTCCTGTTCTTCTATAAGCCAGGATATGGAAAATGTAGCAACCTATGAATTTAAAGGGCATGGAAAGGCTTCCCTCTACCCAAATATGCACCAAAATTCTAATGAGAGGTTCATTTAGATCAGTTGTCCAATTTTTAAATGTTACCTCCCTACACATTAAAAGAATCTCCTTGTTATGTTCTGAAAATCCTAAAGCATAGATACTGAAAAAAGTGTCTTCATGAGAGTTCTGTGTTCTCCTTGACAATGATATTTCTTAGTTTATGTCTTAATAATAATGTATTAAAATATTTCTTTTATCAGGCACACATGTAAGAATAAGGGAGGAAAGCAATGTTGGTCTTAATTTAGCTTTCCTTTTATTATTCGTCTAACTTACATACAGAATTGTAATAGTTTACTTTAAGTACAGATAGAACAATGAAGCATATTATCTTTTACACTCACAGAATACTGTATTATTAACTTAAAAACCATTTTGCTAGTTTCTTAGAAAGAGAAGAAGCCATATTATGAGAGAAGCATTCATATTACCTTGTGTGATAATTTGGGGGTATAAATATCCCCCATCTCCTCTTCTGCCCTGCATTCCTGGCAGCCTACCATCTTCACTGCTGGATTCTCTTACAACTTCAGTCTTGGTCTACTTCCTTTTCCTTGGAACTGTTTGGATATCTCTTATTTAAGCAATGAAATTCCTGTCTTTTGTATGAAAAGCAGCTGACCTAAGTTTATGCTCACTTCATCTGTCCAAAGAAAGCTTAAAGATGAACTCAGAATATTTATCAGTATTAAAAGCAATGAATAAATTAAGCTCAAAGCTGTGGGTGGTATACTTTAGCCCAAAATCTTCAGTCTCTTCTATACTGTGGTTCATTTATACTTGCTGTGTTCTGCCCAATAGTCCTACTGTTATGCTAGAGCTACAATGAATGGTTGTGCAGGGACAAGCAGCTAAAACTGTATTATTCTTTTTTTTTTTTTGGTCATTGTTTAATTTGCCCTATCTCTCACTGGAGCTGTGGCAACAAATTCTTTCCGATGAATAAACTGTGTCATTGTGGGCCAGCTTAACTACTTGTGCTATCTGAATAGCAAACATTCTCTTTTTTCTTCCTTCCTTCCCTTCCTTCCTTCTTCCCTTCCTGCAAAATTGCCCCAAAACTAAGAGTGTAACTGTCCTCTTCAGATTTTCTTTTAAAGATATGAAACCTCAATTCTTCTTCATCAAACTTATTTAAATTTATTCTAAGCTCAAATCAGTCTAGTATACATTTTTGCTCTTACTCTTTAAAAACAGTTTAAAAAGCAAATATTAAGCATTATGCCAAAATTCTAATTGTTCATTTTAACAGCATTGATGTTTCAATATGATTTGTATAAAGGTATTTTTTCTTTGAACAACTGTCATATGGCCATAGCAGTTGTAATGGTATAAGTAATTTACACTTATATAGTATTTTAA
Source organism: Myrmecobius fasciatus (assembly GCA_023553655.1). Taxonomy (NCBI): domain Eukaryota; kingdom Metazoa; phylum Chordata; class Mammalia; order Dasyuromorphia; family Myrmecobiidae; genus Myrmecobius; species Myrmecobius fasciatus. Next base: position 16,244 of record JAJPUD010015198.1, read on the forward strand.
GGTATGGGAAGCACTTTATAACAACCCAATGAGGTAGGTAATACAAAAATTTATAACCCCTATTTTATAGAAAAGAAAACTAATACTCAAAGAAAAATAAAATGACATGCCCAAGATAATATAGCTCATTAGTATAAGTGCTAAATAAGAATGATGATTACAATACTGACATTTATATTACACTTTAAACTTTTAAAAAATTTTATTTACATTATCTCATTTGATCTTTACAACAACCTTGTGACATATAAAGCCAAGTCTCCTGACTCCAAATCAAGCATTCTTTTCACTAACCCTTTCTAACACTGCCTTTCTAACATATCAATTCCCTCTCTAGCATTAATATAAATACAGAGCTATATCTTTTGCCTCTTTTTGTATCCCTAGCACCTAGTACAGTGCCTGGCATATAATAGAGATTTGATGAATGTATATTGACTGTCGGACTATATGTTAAAAGTGCTATTTGAACAGTTAAAATAAAGGTAAAGTATATGTATCTAGCTTAAGATTCATGCAGTTCTTTAAATCTTTTGACACTATAAAAATAATAATAGCTAGATATAGTATTTTAAGTTTTGCAAAGATCTTTACCTATATAATCTTATTTGCTCTTCACAAGAAGGCACAGTACCTTGAACATAGTTGATTGTAGTTGTCCTTTGTTCTTGAAGAGGACCAAAATGCTATCATTATGTTAGAGTTGAGTTACCATGTGTTTGACTGTGGCTGATCAGACCAATATGAGCTCAGAATGCTCTGCCACAGGTTGAACACAAATAGATTGTATAAATATTTGGGGTAGCTTCTTTAACTCTGTGCGTGTTGTATTTCTTCTGAGCTCATTCAATTCTGTTTTGTTCATAGAGCACAGCATCTTCTCTGATGAGGGCACCCTATGCTGGGCGCTCCTGTGCCAGAGCCTCCCATGTCATACAATTGATTCTAAAGTTCTTAAATTTTAAGAACTTGCACATAGTAAGTACATAATAAATATTTATTGATTGACTGACAAACTGATGAGGGAGGTGCTATTTATCCCCATTTTACAGAAGAAGAAAGTAAGACTGAAAGAGGTCAAGGGACTTTTCCACAGCTACACAACAAGTGTTTGAGCTTTGATTCAAACTCAAGATTTCCTGAAGCCAAGTCTGTCACTCTTATTTGTCTTCTAGAGGGCTTATTCTCTCTTTTTAAAAAAATTTTTTTATTAATACTTTTTATTTGCAAAACATATGTATGGGTAATTCCTCAACATTAACCCTTATAAAGCTTTCTGTTACAAATTCCCCCCCCCCTACTCCCCACCCCTCCCCTAGATGGCAGGATATCCACTACATGATAATTATGTTAGAATACTTAAGAAATCGAATATATGTATAGTTATTGCATCATTTTTTGTGCAGGAGAAATCATATCTACAAGAAAGAATAATCTGATAAAGGAAATACAATGCAAGCAAACCTCAATAGAGAACATGAAAATGTTATGTTGTGGTCCACATTTCACATCCTAGAGGGCTTATTCTCAAAGAGTCTAGAGCTTTAGCTCCTGGAAGCTGAAAGTCACAAAATATTTCAGTTCAGGGTTAATGCAAGGAACCAATTTGATGAGCTCTGAATTAAAATGAATGTTGCTAATGGACTTACTATTCTTGTATAACATCCTTGTATAAAATACAAGCAGTCCAAAAACTCAGTTTAGTTTTTAAATTCATTTTCCCTTTCCTTTCCACATTTAATTAGTTACTAAATCCTAATGTTTATACCTCTATGTCTTCCCAAAAATTCCTTTCCAAAAATCTTCTTTATTTTTATAATCAGTCAAATATACATCTTATTTACTACATATCTGGATGACTGCAATGTCTTCCTCGCTAGACATTCCACTCCTATCCTTTTCTCTCACCAGTACATGATTTATCAAAACCCTTTGCATACACATCTTATCATATCACTCTTCTGCTCAAAATCCTTCTCTGTCTCCCTATGGACCACTAAGTATTGTTCCTACTATATTTGGTACACCATTTCCTAATGTTTCCCTATTTGAGAAATTAGCATCTGATTAAAAAAATGCCTAAGAAAGAAAAAAAGCATTTTACAGAAGAAATTAAATCTGAGAGAAGTCAAATGACTTACCCACAGTTGCACGGTTGATAAGTTTTTAGAGCTGGATTCAAATGCAGCACTTTCAAACTTCAAGTCCTTCATTCTTATTGGTCATGTTCAACAAAAATATTAATAGCTTTATAGTGGCAAAGAGCTGAAAACTAAGCAGATGCCAATCAATTTGGGCATAACTGAAAAAAAATTATGGCATGTGAATGTAATGACAAAAAAAATGGTTCCAGAGAAACTTGGGAAGGTTTAGATGAACAAACACAATATGAAGTGAGTAAAACTAGGAAAACAATTTATAATATAAAGAGATTGTAAAAATGAACAGCTTTGAAACACTTAAGAACAATACAATGATTAAATTTTATTCCAGAGGATCAGATGATGAATACTTCTTGACACCTCTTGACAGAGAGGTAGGTAATGAACTAAATATGTGGGAGAAGACAAATATTTTCAGATATGGCTAATGAGAATTTGTTTTGCTTAAATATGAATATTTGTTACAAAGTTTTTGGTTTTTTTCTTTTCCTTTTTATTTGTCTTTAATGAGGAAAAGTGATGTGGGAGGGAGAGAAAACAAATTCTGAGAATGTAGAGTCAGTTAATCAATGAGCATTTTAAAAAATATTTTATTTTTTCAAATACATGCAAAGATAGTTTTCAACATTTACTTTTGCAAAACCTTGTGTTTCAACTTTCTCTCTCTCTTCCCCCTCCCCTGCCCAAAACAGCAAGCAAATATGGATAATTCTTCTAAATCTATTTTCATATTTGTCATGCTATGCAAGAAAAATCAGATCTAAGAGGGGAAAAAACATGAGAAAGAAAAAAAAACAAGCAAACAATAACAAAAAAGTGAAAATACTATGCTTTGATTTACATTCAGTCTACATAGGTTTCTCTCTGGATGCAGATGGCACTTTTCATCACACATCTGTTGGAATTACCTTGAATCACCTCTCAAAGTACCTTTGTGCCAACCACTTTGCTATATGATAGGGATACTAAAAAAGGCAAAAGGTAGTCTGCTCTGAAGACGTTCCCTATTTAATGGAATAGATAGCCACAAATAATATATGACACATATATGCATGTATGTACACATATATATGATAAACTAAAAATAATCAATAGAGAGAAGGCATTAGAATTAAAGGAGATTAGGTAAGGTTTCTTATGGAAAATGGATTTTAGGAGGAGGCCAGGGAAGTTGAGAAATAGAGATGAAAGGGGATACAATTCCAGGCTTGGGAGACAGTGAAAATGCCCAGAGTTAGGAGATACAGTATCTATCTTGTAGGGGGACCAGCAAGTCCCAGCACCAATAGATCCCAGAGTGTGTAAGGGTGAGTGAGATGCATAAAGAATAAAAAGGTGGGAAAGGGCTAGGTTATGAAGGATGCTAAATGTAAAAGGATTTTACATGTGATCCTGGAAGTGATGGGGAGCCACTGGAGTATATTGAACAAAGAGTTGATTTGGTCAGACTTGTGAATTAAGATCAAATGGACAGATTAGTGAAAGAGAGACTGAACTGGGAGGAGACTAGAATATGATATCTATCTTTTATCTCATATCTTCTTTTTATACCCACAGATAATGGAAAGAGAAATTGGACTAGTGTCCAAAGCTGATCTGCGGTACTAGTGTATAATAATAAATGCAAGGGAGAAACCAGAAGGTCTAGAAGTGAACTGGTTTCTTGGCCACCATCCCAATCAATGAAGTTTTTGATTGCCTGTCTTATCTGCCAGTGTGGACATACTATGGCTTCTGCTCTCCAGACTTGATGTGCTCAGCATGTCAGCTCCTGCTCTTGCTTCTAGTGTCATCTTGCTCCCTGCCAAAGGGAGGGAGTTCTCCCAGAACAACAGCAGCAGAAATTTGTGGCTGCTGTCAGCATACATTTTGAAAATTCTCAGTCTTAAGGACAAATAGCAAGAAGTTCAAATAAACAAAGGCAGACCTGCGGGCAACATGGTCTAAATCTCCCTTCATTATCTCAGATGGTTTTGTCTTGCTATTAAAGTGTGCTCAGAGCAATCGTGATAATCTTCCAATGAGAGAAGGGTAAACATATATTACAAGTCCCAAAGGACTGACAACTTTCAAAGAAGGAAGTATGTAACATAGTCTTAAGAGCATGTTCAAATGGTCTGCTTTTCTGAGTCCCCTATCACCCAGATGTTTGGTTTGAATGATGGAGCCAGGATACCAAGGGGATGTTGTAGAAAGCTAGCCTGGCAAGGAAGTCCTAATAAGCTGTGAAATTTGGGACTTAATGGGTGGGTGGGTGTGTGTGTGTGTGTGTGTGTGTGTGTGTGTGTGTGGTCATTGAACCTGGAACAGAGAATGTGCTATATAGGAATCAAATTAAGCTGTTTTTTATATTTGTTTTATATCTTTGAAGTAAATATTTCTTTATAAAAAGTAATGTGGTTAAGTGGAATTAGGGTACCAGGGAGCCTTCCCTATACTTGAGGGAACACCATTAGTGGGGGAAAGTCATTTGCAGAGAGTCTAGACATTCTACTGCAATTCCCTTAATGTTACAGAAGAACCCTAGGGAAGAAACAGAATGTAACATAATAAATCTTCTGGAAACAGAGGCCAGGATGACCAGTTTGACATGTTGGATCTTATCTGAGATAACAATGAGTCCTTTGCTTTTCTGGAAACCCATGGAGAGAGTCTCCACCATTGACTTTTTATTTTAGATAACCCTAGACTAGAGAATTAAAGAAAGATCTAAGAGGCTTCCTCCATTTCTGATGAAAATCTCAGAAATCATCACAAACACACACACACACACACACACAGATTGAGTCCTAACTGACTTATTCTGACTTATTAGGGCTCCCTTGCCAGGCTAGCTTGCTACACCATCCCCCTAGAATCCAGGCTCCAAAGTTTCCACTGTTCAAACTCCTGGGTAATAGGGATCAAGTCATGGGATTCAGGAAAGCAAGCCATCTGATCATGTCCCTAAGATCCTGTTACACACTTCCTTCTGTTTGAAAGTTGGCAAAGGTTAATGATATCATCATAAAATCTAGAGGCTTTTATACACATAGCAATGGGGTCTATAAAAAATGGAAAGATATGGATGTGTATTTATCACAGAACTTTGAACTTTGGACCAGTATACTATACCATGAATACTAGATGCCCCTGCACTATTTGCTAGGTAGTCAGTGGTTTTTAGTCCTGGACATCTCTACAAGACACTATCAGATCTCTATATCTGAGGAAAACAAGAAGAGTTAATACTTTTGTTTGGATTTTACCAGTTTGAGGGAATACCCCCAAACATCTTGGGGGTACCAGTGACTCTCCAAAGACAGCAGTGGACATAAACTATCTGGAAGTGTTAATGTATTTTGATAACACTGGTAAGATATCAGATAAACATGAGGAGAAACTTAAAATGTTTTCTTGGCTGGGAAAAGCTGGTTGGAAGCCATCAATTTACAAATGCCAATTTTTCAGAGCTTCTGTTAAGAATGTGGGTCACTTTGTTTTCCATCAGAGAAAGTGCTTCTCAACTAATCACCCCTATAAGATCTTAAATAAATTTTGGGGGATTTGGTGGTTATTATCACAAATCTGTTTTTTGAAAAAATCCTATGTTGTTTTTGTTAACTTATTAAATAGCTTCATTTATACACACGCAATTGCAGAGCCCCAGAACCAGAAAGGCAAAATTATCTTAAAGTGTACAAAATCTTTTGGAGATAAATGGACAGACAAATGTGAAAAAACTTTCAAGGACTTAATCAACTGCCTTACCAACATGCACCAGTACCAGCTTATGTTGGCCCAAGTAAACTTTTTGTTTTTTACACAGATTCCATTTTGGAAAGTTTGGGAACTGTCCTATACCAGTAGAGAGATGGCTACCAAAAGCCAACTGCATTTGCCAGCAGAGGTCTGACTGACAGTGAGTCTCACTACCCTGTCCATAAACTGGATTTCTTGGCACAAAATAGGCCTTTACTGAGATGTTCAAGACTGTATATAGAGCAAAAAGTTTGGAGTATGGACTAGTAACAATACATTGACATATCTTGACTAGTGCCAAGTTTGACCCAACATAGCATAATGCCTGGCACATGGAAGGTGCTTACTAAATGTTTATTGATTGATACTGATTTATTGCTAGAGATAGGCAGCAGCATTGGTCAATTATTATTTAAGCACACATTATATGCCTGGTAAGACTAATGTAGATGTAGATGCTCTGTCCAGAATACCACAAATCACTAGAACTCTGGTAAGGTCAGAAAAAGGTATGAGAAAATCTGTGATATTTGGAAATGATCCCTCTGGTTAGCCCATATCAACTACTAGCTCCAGTATATGAGGGATCAGTAGTGATAAGAGAAGTAGATCTATTAGATCAGCCACCAGGCTAATTTATAATGTTACAGGTAAACCTGAAGATATGGTTACACATGTGTCTAGGGGACAATGCTAGAGATTACCCATGTGAAATGCATCTTGCATATAATTACATGTTTATTGCTACACATGTAATTGCTGCACTTTTGAGTGTGCTTGTTTCTTACTTCACTGTTATGTTTGACTGTTTTATGCCATATCCATAGCAATGTCTGTTAATTGTTTTATATATGTTAGTATATGTATATACTAATAGTTATATGTATATACTAATGCTTATAGACAAGTTGCATTATATATATATGTCTACTGACAGTGTTATTGATGTAGTTAGCTAGCTTTGTTTTGTTAGAAATACTTGTTACTTTTGATTGATTACCATATACGTGGATTTGCATGAACTTTCAAAATATTAATGTGTTATATCATGTATATAGTTAAGCATGATGTCACTATGGTATTCTCCCAGGTGATGCTGTATATAATGCCATGTCTACTACATGTACTGTTAAGTGTTCATTTATTTTATTTTAGTTCCAATAATATCAAAGGTTAGCTACCTGGGACTTCTGTAAAATAAACTTATTGTTTAAAATGTGATGTTAAATGATGTTTGTGTTTATGTTGTATACTTAAGGTTTGGGTCTTGCTTATTTCAGTACATCTTTATAAGGGCCCAGGGGAGCTCCAAAGCCCATTGGTATGGCACTGTTTCCTTATTGGTGGAAATTACTCTCCCAGACTTGCATGGCAAATGGGGCGGAGTTGGCAAGAGCAGGAGAAGAAAGATCTAGCCTCTACACTCTCTTTCCCTTTTTTCACTTCAAGCTGTGCTAGCTTCTGGCCATGAGAGAGAAGATGGATGATACTAACCTCACTTCAGTTTGATTAAAGAAGAAAAGGCTGTGGGAAAAACCTGATGTTAGAGGAGCTAGTAATCTCCCATCATTTCCCCATTCTTAGTTTGCTATGCTAGAGACTTAGGGAAATTTGGATGAAACTTGGGACTCTCTCTTGGTTGAGATGAGTTATCTCAATCCTAAGGAAAGATCTCCATCACACTATATTATCTGATACATATTCTCATGTGTACACTTTCTCTGCTTTGTTAACTTGGATAAAACAATTTTGGTTTTGTTTCATCTTTTTGCTATTTATTACGTGTATTGATTGTGGAATTGACATTTGGTGGGAACTTAAACCTTAAACTCTCCTTTGGAATCCCCCTTTCCCATTAATGACTATAACTTATTGGGAATTTAGTCTGAACATGAAAAATATATCCTCTAGGACAATAATATTTTAAAATGCAGATAAATATAATTTTAGCCTGATATTCTTCTTTCTAAGGAGAACAGAGTAGTGACCCTTAAAATATTTTCAGTGAATTATAGAATTCAGGACTTGATTTAAGCTACTAGAAATGTTCCTACAAGTAGGAATCAGTGAGTAGAAAAGACCCAGAGAAAAATGGGGAAGATGAAAAGAGCAAGTTTATGATTATAATACTAAACCAAATAAAAAACACATGCCCATATGCAAAATTACTCTATTCTTAGCAAGGACATACAGGGCAATAGACAAAATTTACATTAGAATTGCTGAGAACTTAATTGAATGCTTATGTTCTAGGTACTGTGCTAGGTGCTGAGAAAAGAAAAACAAAAAATGAAACAATTTCAGCCCTCAAGGAACTTACATTCTATCAGAAGAGGCAGTCATATGATATATATAAAATATATCTGTGATGGGGACTAGCACATGTGCCTGAATGCCTCTTATGGCATTTCCCCATATACGTCCATGTGGAGAAGGTTCAGAATACTGCTTCTAGCAGAACTGGGATGACATGTAATGGCTATGATTGGGGGACTCTAGAGCAGATGCAGACATTCTGTAACTGCAGCAGCTGTTCATCTGACCACACAGATAAGAGGGGCTTTTGGCTATAGCTATAGAACTGGAATGCAGCTCCATCAAAAGATCTTCATCAGCACTGGTCTCTTTTTGTCTTTACTCTCTTGGTAGATCTCTGGTGATCTGACTTCTTTGCTAACAGTGTCTGGTGAGATATGAGAAGAGGACTTGTGATCTCTTGCTCCAAGGCTGACACCTTGCTTCCCTTCTTCTTCTTCTTCTTCTTCTCCTCCCCCCCCCCCGGGAAATTGGAGTTAAGTGACTTGCCCAGGGTCACACAACAAGGAAGTGTTAAGTGTCTGAGACCAAATTTGAACTCAGGTCTTCCTGACTTCAGGGCTGGTGCTTTATCCACTGCACCATCTAGCTGCCCCAAGGCTGACACCTTGACTCTGAAAATGGACCTCTTTGCATTGTGTCCCTTAGCTTTTGTTTTTTTCCTTCTAGGTGAAGGAGATTAATCTGGAAGCTCTGACCTTATGAATTCTGAGCGGTCAGGAGAACAAACTTCCAGTCATACTGGAATTTGGGAATTAGTTAGAATCCATGCTGAATTTTGCAGCTGACCTTGTATCAATGCATGGAGGAATAAGGAATAACCTTTGACAATTGTCCTCCATAATGTGTTGGTCAGATATACTGTTAATGGAACTTTTCCATTACAGGCAGCAGTTATTCCACTAAAGATGCCAGCTGTGAGGACCAGATATTTGTGGAGGAAATAACAGCAGAATTAACCTTAACAACTCAGAAACAGTCAACCACCTCCATAACAATTATTTTAATGGAGAGTTGGTCTTATTCTGACATTTTCTCATAGCAATGAAGAGTATAATTTAGATGTTTATATCAAAAGGACAACTAGGGACAAGAGATATACCCTAATGTTATGGATAATGTTTGGACTGGGGACTCAGGAGACCCCAAATCTAGTCCTGGCTCTGGTTCTGGCTCTAATTAGTTATATTCAAGTCCCTTCACTGCTCTGGACCTCAGTTGTTTTATCAGTTGAATGATGGGGATGTTAGATCAGAAGTTCTTAAAATGGAATCTATAAATGCTGATGGGGACTATGGCTAAATTTCAGTGAGTCTGTGAACTTAGATGGGAAAAACTTAAATATTTTCATTAACCTCTATTTGAAATTTAGCATTTCCTTCAATTATTTAAAAATATTATTCTAACATGGGATCCATAGACTTAAATAGATTGATAAAGGAGTCCATGCAATTCCTGGAATAGGTGATTTCTAAAATTCTTTCCATTGTTAACATTCTAATTTTCTTGATTCTAAGATGTCTCTCAATCAGTTTGGAGTTAGATGATGATGGAGTTATTAGTACCTACTAAATGCAGAACATTGTACTAAAAGCTTGGGGAGATATCAAGATTAAATATGAAATCTTATCTGCCCTTAAAGACATTGTAGCTTACGAAGTGGATACACATTTGTGAATAACCCTAATACAAAATGACACATGGTAAATTCTTTAGAAAGGTGAAAAACAAGTGTCATGAGAGATTCAAAAAGGGAATTTTCTTTAAAAGAAGAAAGGTGTAGAAACAAGAGAGAAGAGATTCAAGTCCCTGCTAATAGGGACCTGTACAAAGATGCTAATAGTACAAATAGAGCTGAGATGACTTGAGATTAGATTTTTTAGAGGCTGAATGAACAGAACTTGATAAATTGTTGGATGTAGGGAGTGAGGGAGAAGGAAGAATCAAAAGCTACACCAGTTTCTCAAATGTGGGAAAATGTAGTGCCAGTAACAAAAAGAGAGCAGGGTTTGGTAAAAGGTAACACTAACCTTGCTTTAAGTCATCATAAATTAACGTGTAAAACATAGTCTTACATTTTTTCAGATTAGGCAGGAGTGTCTTTTCTGAGACATAATTTAGAAAACTTCTTAGTTCCTGGACATGAACACTTGGGGATCAAATGCTTCAGAAAGCATTGTGTAGGAATAGGTACTTATGGAGATGATAATTGTACTTCTAGAGCTCAAGCAATATAACTACAGTATTGAATGGAGCTCAGGCTGGTGTGAGTTTCTTAAGGAAAATTGAAAGTAGGTCCAGGAAAAACCCCAGGATTTTGCTTTGGTTAAAATGAAAATGAAAAAGATTCCTATTGAGTAATAGGGATTCTGGGAAACTTTTAGTCAACATCAGGCTAACTACCAGTCTCCTCATAAAAGACGTTAAAGAGGGATTCACCTTCCTCCTCACTAAGGAGACTATAGCTCTGTCTCTCTTTCTCACTTCCCCACAAAAGCACATCCATCTGCCCACACCAACATTTGAATAGAATTATTGAATTTAGTGAAAAATCAACAAAAAAAGCATTTATTAAATATGTCAAGCACTGTGCTGGGGACTGGTGACACAAAGTAAAAAATTAAATAGTTTTTGCTTTCAAGGGGCTTACATTTTTTTCACTATGATTTATACCAAAAGCTCAAGTAGTTCATATTTTACTAGAGTTAAGTAATCTTGGAATTCACACTCAGTCTGGATGGATTATGGCTATATAAGTTTAGTTCTTATCAGAAAGTTATGCTCTTATCAGGGGTTAAAAAATGTCTTAGGAATAGAAAGCTTTTATAGATAACTCATTATAGAGATTCAAGGTTAACAAAATACTTCACATGATTGTTGTAGATGGGCATATTTCAGAAGAAACCCAATGAGCAAGGAGATATTTTTGGTGTAGGAGAACCTTCATGGCTGTGCCTCTGCTATACCAATTAAACACTAGTAGCCCGTTCCTTATGGAGACAGATACCTTGGGGAATGTTATTGTACCCACTCTTTTTCAGAAGGGGAAGTTAGGTCAAGATCCACATTTAAATGCCTCCCAAAAGTCACTTCTTATTCTCAACAGTTAGCTGCAGTGGAAAAAAGTTGCACTATGACGTTCTGGGAATTGCTCATTATTGAGCTGAGCTGAGATTAATGTCATCATTTGGAAGGAACTAAGTTCTCAATTACAATATTAATAGACCCCAAGAACTTAGTTTACTTTAAGGTAATATCCATGACCTTATCAGTAGGTCATGCACAAAGTTTTTCTTTCCTCCTTTCTTTCATCTTCTTTCCTTCATCAGGCAATTCATATAGCCAAAATGAGGAACATGTTTGACTACTAATTTGTAGTTTATTAATTTATAAGAAGTTTGGAACCTGTAGAAGAAATTGTCTTGAATAAAGTCATTATTTGTCCCTAAGTTATATATAGCATCAATAAGGAAGCAGAAAAGTCTCTAGATGTAGGCTTTCAAAGATTGGTCATAATTCTACATCACTATGAAGAGGAAGGCTTGTTACAAAGTTCTGAAAATGAGAACTAAAAATGTAATCTCTTGCTAACGATTGGCATATCTGGGCACAGGCCAGCTAGAATGTTCAAAGTTGTGACTACTACCAGTACAATGCAAATCATGAGGTTGTCTATAGCTTTTGATAGGACTTTATAGATAATATTATTGGGTAGAGCTTTAATTTTACAATTGATTTCTCTTTTTTTACTGAGGAATCCTACTATTTTCATGGCAGTAGATTGTTTCTCAAGGATGTGTCACTTGGAGTAGAACCAGAGAGAGAATAATTTGAATAACTGAAGAGAACAAGTTTTACAATGAATATAGCATTGCAAAGAAGAAAAACTATTAAAAGACCTCAGAAATCTGATCAATGAAATAAATCATAATTCCAGAAGATTTAAGATGAAGTGATTAATCAGAGATGCAGAATGAGACATACATTTTTACACCAATGTATGGATTTATTTTTTGTGACTGTAGTTGCTACAAAGGAAGGTTTTTGAGGAGGGGGAAGGAGATTGTTGAGGCAGAGGGAGAAATGGAGGGATAGTAATAGTGAAAATGACACTTAAAAAATAGAAGGGATGTTAAATAGTAAAAACAAGCAATCAAAGAGATTAGATGTTCTAAAGGCAGTGTGGGAACTACCTTATTAGATTTGGAATATTCAAAAAGAAACACAAATTGTAGAAGATTCAGAATTCTATATGTAGTACTTTTTTGTTTTTCTCTGGGAAAGTTCATGTCTGTTGATATGTGTTAAATTCATAAAAAAGGCAATTTTATTTCCTTTTAAAAATTCAATTTTATTTTAGTTCTTTTTCCACCTCCATTTTCTCCCATTATGAATGAGAAGGCAAAAAATTTCCTAAGGAAAATTGAAAGTAGGTCCAGGAAAAACCCTAGGATTTTGCTTTGGTTAGAATGAAAATGAAAAAGATTCCTACTGAGTAAAAGGGATTCTGGGAAACTTTTAGTCAACATCAGGCTAACTACCAGTCTCCTCATAAAAGATGTTAAGGAGGGATTCACCTTCCTACTCACTAAGGAGACTATAGCTCTGTCTCTTATTCTCACCTCCTCATGAAAGTACATCTATCTGCCCATACCAACATTTGAATAGAATTATTGAATTTAGTGAAATTCAACAAAAAAGCATTTATTAAATATTTCTTATACATTTGATATTAACCAAACCATATTTCTGCATTAGGCATGTTCAGAAAAAGAATGAGAAAAGGAAAGAGGGGAAAAAATATGTTTTCATCTAAAGTTCATCAGTTTTCTCTCTAGAGGTAGATAACATTTTTCATTGTGAGTCCTTTGCAATTGTCATGGATCACTGTATTGAGTAGTTTCTAAGTCTTTCAGTTGACTCTCTCTACAATATTGCTGTTACCATGTAAACTGTTCTGCTCACTTCACTCTGCATCAGTTCAAAAATAATTTTTTTAAAAAAATAATGACTTTCTGATTCCATGTCTCAATTGATATATCATTTGCCTCAACTAAGATGTGATTTTTTTTTTAGAATGTTATTCACTTGCATAGGTTTCTCAGATTGTCTCAGATTCTGACTTATAGTCTACAAATAAATTCTCAATAGGATTTTAAAAGGGTTCAAAATTCAGTTATTACCCCAGCCTATTGCACATAAGCCAATGGATTGTATAAAAATGAGGATTTTAATAGTAGTGATGCTGTCATACTACACTTTCCGCAGGACTGAGTTTGGTTCCTGCGAATGGGAGATTTTTGCCAGGAATTATGATGGGTAAGTGATTTTGGGTATCCTATAAAATCTTCCAATGTAGCTGAGTAGCATTTTCAGCAAATGCCAGCTTTGAAGAATTGGGAATCAAATTTACAAATGAAGAAACTGGGCCATCTAATTATTAAATGAACACAGAAACTGGCAAGTGGGGAAAAACAAAACCATCTCCAAAATGGAAACCCAGAAATTAAGTCTGGCTAAAAAAAGAAAAATCTCCGGGTATTTAGTCCCTCCCTGGCTCTAGATGACATTTTCATTATCTCTTAGTATCTGAATTCAGGGAGTTATGATACAGTATTACTAATGACCTGGAAGATTCAGCTAGCCTTTCATTTAAAAAAATTTTTTTTTTTATGTACCATATCCATTTGTCCTAGATTTTCTAGGGCAGTCTCCATTTTAAGAGAAGAAAATTTGAGTTCAAGGAGGCTTTGAAAAGACTATTTTTTTATCAGGCATAGATGTGAAGTGAATATTTCTTCAAAGTGGGCCAGCATTTTGATTTTTTGCTTGTTTCATTGGTGTTACTAGGAGATTAGGGTGGAGTCATTGGCAAGGGAAAGCAATGCAAAAAAAGGCTTTTAAAAAATTCTGACAGGTTTTAAATTGTCCACATATCTAGACTTCAATCCTTCTTCACTTTGCTTTCAAAAAATCATTGAGTTTTTTCAAGATTCAGCTAATATGCTATTATTTCCTGTCATTTCTTATTAGTTATACTGTTATTCAGTTGTTTTTTGATCATATCAGCTTCTCTGTGACCTCATTTAACCTTTTCTTGGCTAAGGCAATGCAATGGTTTGACATTTCCTTCTCCAGCTAATTTTATCCATGAGGAAACTGAAGCAACAAGGGTTGTCACATAGGTAGAGTCTGAAGCCAAATTTGAACTCAAATTTCTTATTTCAGGCCTGGCATTCTATCCAGTACAACACCTAGCTGCCCCTCTTATTAGTTTTTTTTTTGCTGAGGTAACTGGGGTTAAGTGACTTGCCCAGGGTCACACAGCCAAGAAGTGTTAAGTGCCTGAGACAAAATTTGAACTCAGGTCCTCCTGACTTCAGGGCTGGTGCTCTATCCACGGCGCCACCTAGCTGCCTCCCCTCTTATTAGTTATTCATGCCTAATTTTACATTCTAAGGAAAATCAGTCTGAGAGAAGAGAAAAAGAAATATATTTTCACTCTGTCAACACTTTATATATTCTGCTAGGTGCAGGTAATATAAAGAAAGAAACATATGGATTTGGATTAAAAACATAAGACATAAAATTCAATGTCTCAAATGAAATGTGGTTAGTTTTTTCTTGCTGTGAGTCAGAAGAAAACAAAATCTACATTATGTTTGTCTTTTATAAGCTTGTGAAACAGAAACTACCACATTAATTTAGAAATATCTTTTTTCTCCTTTAATGTTGAGTTCCAAATAAGATATGCAGGATAGTTCTATGGCAGTTTTCCAAACTATGAGCCATATGAGTGATGACTAAACAGAAGTGCCAAAGAAAGACAATATTGTCTCTGTGGTGGCATCAGTTGCCCTTGCTGTGGTGAGGGAGAAGGGAACCATCTGCTGCGTAGGGAAGTTAATCATGAAACTGCTGTTTTTCACCATTAAGAATGATAAATGGCGTTATAAATATTCACAAAAGAGTCATAAGGAAAATTTAAAAAAGTTTAAATACTGGAATTCTATTGGAACAAACTTTTATATAGCCTTGACTGATGGAAAGCTGCCCTATTGAACACTTGGAAAAGAAAGTTCTTGACACCAAAATCCCTGGCACTGTCAAATGGATACATTTTTGTCAGCAGAAGTGCCTTTAAAGATCTATTACAATCCCTCCTATTAGAATATGAATATAAATAAGTTCTTTATATAAGGAAATTCTTCCTAACACTCAAGGAGATTTACAACATAGTGGATACAGCATTCCACTCAAGTTCCAGAGAGTGAGTTCAAATCCTGCTTTCTACCTTAGTTATGTGGCCCCAAGCAAGTAATCTCACCTCTACTGGCCTGGGTTTTGTCAGCTATAAAGTATAATATACACTTCACAGGGCTGTGGTGAGGTTCAAATAAGATAATATAAGTAAAGTACTTTGCAAATCTTGAAGCATTTTATAAATGCAAGCTATTATTATATTCCCACTTTCCTCAACTTTAACTTCATCATCAAAAACAGTATGGAGATTAAGATTGATTTTCTTTACAGTGATATTACATATTTATTTGCATGTTATCTATTAGATTATAAACTTCTTGAGGGCAGGGGCTGTCTTCTACTTTTTTTTTTGGTATCTAGTATTTAGCACAGTATTTGACATTTATTAGTTGCTTAATAAAGTTTATTGATTGACTTCACTCAGGCAACTCTCAAAGGGACTGCTGATCTTCAATAGAGGAAGTTTCTTCATCAGGCATTCCCTGTACCAAGGAAAACACAGGTCAGATACAAAAAAGGCATTTTAAATCTATGCCTGGCATTTTGCTAGGAAATAGGAATGCAAAGACAAAACAGAAAAAACGATGGTATTATATGTGATTATGTCTAAATTTTTATCTAGGTCTCAAAACCTAAATTGGCATAAGGAACATATTGGTTGGCAAGGGGAAACCAGATTGGGATTAAGTATGCATCACAGACATTCTCAAAATTAATAAATCAGTGCTGACAGTTTACATCGTTGCTGCTGGTTCCAAGGAAGTACATTCTAGGTGCAGATGCTTTTAGATGGAAGGAAAGAGACGAAAAAACAGAAGGAAAGAGAGAAGAGAGAGAAAAAATAGAAGTTAGAGAGAAATGGGAGGGAGAGGGGAGAAGGGAAGGATAAAAAGACAGGGAAGGAGGAAAGCAGGATGAGACAGACAGACAGACAGGGGTGGGGGGAGAAAAGAGACATAGGAGAGAGGAAGGGAGGAAAAGAGGGAAGGGATGGAGAATTTAAAAGACAGAAGAGTCATAAGAGATAAGAGAAGGGGGGAAAGGAAAAAAATAGAGGGCAAAGAAATGAAAAAAAAATATATATATATACAGAAACCGGGCTGGTGTCTCTTTCACTCTTTCTCTCTGCTTAAAAACGACCATCACCACGGGATCCATCTTACCCCGTGAAAATAAAGAACCTGGACACACTCATAAGTTGACGGAAAAAAAAAAGAAAAAAAAAAAGAAAACAACCCACACAAGCAAGCCAGGTCCCCGCAAGACTCTGTAAAAAACGGATATTTGCAACACTTCAAATTCACTACTCTTCTACCCTTCCGTGCCTTATTTCATGGAATACAAGTCCCAGAACCCGAGAACCGCCCTCCTCTCTACCAATGGTACCCTAGGTCGATTCTGGTCCTCCGCCCCTGGACAAACTGCGCTTGCGCTTATGCCCAGTTTGACTTCTTTCAAGCGCCCGACCACTTTTTTTTTTCGGCTCTCAATCCAGCCTAGGTCTTCAAGGGATCTCTAAGTACTCCAGAGCGCGCCGAAATCCAGAGAAATACCAAGAAGGAGGGGCTAGAGCGGGGACACGCCCGAGAAACAACCGGCGACACTGACCTTCCGGGAGGAAGTAGGAAGCTCTTGGCAGGCACTGATTGGCTCTCGGGGAAGCGCGTGTCTCTGCCCCCGCGCCAGTTTCAGGCGCGTTGGCGCGGAATCCTGAGCCGGAGTCTTTCGGACCATGGCGCCGGTGCACAGCATAGACCCCGAACCTGGGAGCAGCGGTGAGGACCGAGATGGGAGCGCCGCGAGAACTGCGTGCTCGGAGATAGGGGGCGCCGCTGGAGCCCATGCAGTCCCCGGAGTGGGGAGAGCCAGTTCTGGCAGGCGGGGGGACACCCGAGGGTGGAGGCAGTCCGGGCTTCACTCCGTGATGCTCAGACAGCGCTACGGCGCTGAAATGAAATGAAGGGAGCTCCTGGTTCCCTTCTCGGAGCAGCATTTGGCTGGGAGGACGCGGGGGCTCTTCTGGAGGTTTGGGGAAGGGGAGGAGGCCGGCGAGAGCTGGTGTGGTGGGAATAGGTTGTAGCATCACCAGGTGGCAGACCTGCATCGGCTGCCGCGAGGCCCCTCCTTTCTTATCCTGCTGTGGGGGATGGGGTGGATGGGGGCTAGCCCACTCGGGGAATGTAGGAGGCGGCAACTGCTGGGTTTACGCTGGGCGTCCCCTAGAAAGGGAGAGACTTATTAACTCGGTTCCCGGCATCCTAGACCCCGGCTTGTTACTGCTGGTGAGGACCTTTGAGATCAGCCAGTTCAATTCCTTTGTTTTACAGTTGAGGAAACTGAGACACGGCAATAGAAGATAAGAAATGTGTTGCAGGAGTTTGTGCTCCAGAAGCTTTTGGTCTCTGAGCTTCGTGGCATCTTTTTTCCTTTTTGCTTTCTCTCTTCTCCCCTTCCCCCTCATCCCTTTATGCTAGACATTGTTTCTCGATTTAACTTGAACTTTGGGTGTCAAAAAAGTCCTGTTTCTTCTCGTTTCTTGGGCACTTTGAGATGTTCTGTACATTTGCATTCCAATGCCAGGTTGACCTTATGAGGGGCTTCCTTGACCCTGTGTCTGCACATCTCAGACTTGGGAAATGGAACTTTTTTTTTTTCTTTTTTTTTTTTTTTGCTCGTTTCTCTCAAATTCTGGTGTCTGAAAATGGGCTAGTATATAACAGCATGTTGTGGATGTGGGACAGATGATGGACATCATTGCTACACAAGTACATCACATACAGTGTTTCCTAAGTGTTGTCACTAGGAAAAATTGTTTTGGCTTTTAAGCGGTAGTTTTCTATTCTGTGGATTTTTAAATGGTTTTCTGATTGTTCTAAGGAAAATGTTGGAAGTATTCTTTAATAGTGTTTACACTTTCTTTAGTCATTTGCTTATGTGCTTAAAAATAATTGTGACAAGTTAGTACCAGTATGTTAGTGTTTTTATATCCGAGAAATTCTTAAGAATGAATATTTTTAATTCTCTAAAATAGAATTGAAAAATTCAGTTACTCCAATTCAGGTACTGGACTTTCAAGTGAAGATGAGTAATAAGTGCAAAAGCCTTGAGTTTTTTTACTTCAAAAAACCTAATGACTGTGGCAGGTAGGTGGTGCAGTGGATAGAGCACCAGCCCTGAAGGCAGGAGGAGTTCAAATTTTGTCTCAGACACTTAACACTTCCAAGCTGTTTGACCCTGGGCAAGTTGCCTCAGCAAAAAACAAAACAAAACAAAACCCCTAATGACTTTGAAGGACCTTTGCCTTCCTGCCTGTTATTTTTATTTCTTGCCAAATTGATAGCTTCAATAATGAAAACTTCCCAATCGGCATTCACCAAGTTGTTAATTACAAACGTGTCTTCAGTTTTAGAGAAAATGGCCCAGTGGAGATCTGACACATTAAGATAGTGAAGTATACCTACTTGGTTTGGGGAGCTGTCAGACTGCATTACAAAGGGAACATATGAACATGCATCTTGACCTATCTCATTTAAGCAGTGATTTGGTGTTAAGCTCTTCTTTTATCTTTTAAAAACTGAACTTCATCAAGAAACATCAAAAATCACTCTTTGGTTGATGGTGTGCAATCTAGAAATCACTCTTAAGTTACAGGCTGTGATTATGTTGCTTTGATGGGCTTGTGACTGGAATGTTTCCTTTGGAACATTCTAAAAGATTCATTTATTGTGCTTTTGTGATAATCCTGGTGTCTACAGACTTGCTTTTTAACATAGCTTTTGTCATTGCTAGAATCAACCATTTTTTCCCTCTCTTCATTTCTCTCTTTCCTCCTCCTCTCTCTACCAATTTATACATGTGAAGAAATGTTTAAAAAGGGAAAAGTTTTTTTTTTTTTTTTTTTTTTTAGGAATGCAGGTTCATCACCACATTGTGGTGAGGCATTGGATGACTTCAGAAGAAAAGCACCCATAAACAAGGAATTTCTTTAATGTTTCACTAAAATGATTGATCTCATTGATATGGGATCTCTGCACATTTCTCTCCAGTGTCCTGTCTATGCTTTCTCATCTTGTGCTGTAATGTCATAGGTGCTTCACAAGATTGTTTACCCAGTGTGCTGGAGGCCTTGCTTTAGGTTTTTTTTTTTTTTTTAACATTATGTACATGTGATAACATTAAGGGCTAGTGATTGTTAGGATGTCTCTGTTCATTAGTCTTAATTTTTACCACATAACTAACCCATCTTTTCTGATCATCCATTTCTTGAATGATATCTTTTTTTTTTTTTAATTTTTATTTTATTTGCATAACATATGTGTGGGTAATTCTTCAACAATAACCCTTACATAGCTTTCCGTTACAAATTTTTCCCCCAACTCCCCACCCCTCCCCTAGATGGCAGGATATCCACTACATGTTAATTATGTTAAAATATTGGCAAATCGAATATATGTATACATATTTCCAAACTTATCATTGTTGTGCAAGAAAAATCTTATCTACACAAATGATATATCAGATAAAGGAAACACAATGTAAGCAAACATCAATCAAGGAGTATGAGAATGTTATGTTGTGGTCCACATTTCGCATCCCTCTCTCTGGGTGTATATGGCTTTCTTCAGTGAACAATTGGAGGTGGTTTGAAACATTTCATTGTTGAAGAGAGCCATGACCATCAGAATTGATCGTCATATAGTACTGTTGTTGCCTTGTATAATGATCTCCTGGTTGAATGATATCTTTATAATATATCTTGGACTTGAATCACTTTTGGTATTATCTTACACAAACATTTGAACTTACATTAGAATAAAAATGCCATAACACAAAAATGAACAATAAAGTCAAAAGTCACATTTTTAGGAATAGGGTGTTTCTAAGTACTGAATTGAAGTAGAGATCAGTGGGAATAACCTTAGTATTTTCATTTAAGTCCTTACCTTACTTAGAAGAGTTTTCTGATCAGTCTGGGCAAGCTTCTTGAAAATTGTGTGTGTGTGTGTGTGTATATGTGTGTGTATGTGTGTATGTGTATAATAGGGGAAATAGGTGTTTGCTGGGATATAAGTTGGAGTGAGAAGGAAGGAAATATTTCCGGTGAAACATTTCTTTGGACAAGTCCCAGAGTAGGCATGAGATAAAGTAGACTTTAAATATATGTTGTAGAAGTGAGCTGAGTTGAATTTAGGAGATGAAAGAAGTGCAATAGTTTTATGAAGGATTTTGAATGGCTCAATCAATAAATGAACTAGAAGTCATTGTAGGGTAAAAAAGAGAATATATATGGTGGTTCCATTCAGTTGAATTCCAGATACCATGCTTAACTACTGGAGATACAAGGACAAAAAGAAAGCCCTCTTTGCTCAGAAGTTCATATTCTGCAGAGGGAAACAGCACGTGCATGATGATGGTCAGAGGGACAAGCAGAGACTTTAGTAGGGAAGGTTAGTTTGAAAAGTTGATGAGAGAGAGTCAACATCACTCACTTGGACTCCCAGCTTGCAACTGCATTTTCATCATATGGAAACTTTCTATTCCAGATTAGCTTTTTTGCCAGACAGAAGAAAATTTCATTGGTTTGGATTTCCATGTCCTTTTGTCTTTAGTGAAAATGATGAAAGTTCCAGTGAAAAGGAAATGGTCAAAAGGCAGAAAGCAGACTAGACAGAAGCACTTTTGTCAGAAGCCTATCATAAGTGTGAAGGCTGGCAGCTTAGGACAAGTTGGGTCTGGCATTAGAGAAATTTGCTTCAAATCCCAGTCCCTGTAACATGCTTACTTACCTCTCTGATCTTAGACAAGCTACATCACTTTTCTGGGTTTAATTTTCTTCCTCTGTAGAATGAGTGGATTGGGTGGATTAGAAGCCTCTCAGGCCCTTCACAGCTATAACTCTATGACAAAGTAACCCTGACTCCGAGTCTGTGTTTTTCACTACATTTCACTATATTCCCTTGTCTTTCATCATTCATTTTCCTCCTATCTGAATTCAGATTCCTTACCTGTAAAAATGAAGATTTGGTGATCTGAGATTCCTTCCTGATACATTAATCTATAACTCTATGCACCTTGTATAATGCAGCTTATGTGATTGTGACTAAATTTACTGGTGCTGGTACAAGTAGAATTTTTAGACTGTGGAATTAGGAGGATAGACCTTAAGAGTATAGATTTCTAACTGATATCTTTTGGTTAGAGAGAGATTTAGATGATTTCTTCTCATAATCTGAAATCATCCCAATGGAAATCTGTGTGGTACTACAATTCTCATTCTTTACTTTATATTTTGGAATATATTTTTAATATTTAAGTAACTTGGCAAAAAATATTCATCTCTAGTTAGTATTCACTACTACTCTGCATATATAAGATATGACTTTATTGTCAGGATTATGCTTATGAAGAAAATCACTGAATTAGCAATGAGAAATAGGACTCATTATGGTCTTTAAAAAAAAAAAAAAATTTGTGCCTTTTGCTCCATAGGCCTGACTTCTT
>JAJPUD010015199.1:0-38225 GCA_023553655.1 Myrmecobius fasciatus
AGACAGAGACACACAGAGAAAGAGACAGAGAGAGGCAGAGACAGAGAAAGAGAGAGACAGCCAGAGACAGAAACAAAGACACACACACACACACACACACACACACACACAGAGGGACACAGAGAGACAGAGAGAGACAGACAGAGACACAGAGAGATAGAGACAGAGACAGAGAGAGATACACACAGAGAGAAACAGAGACAGAGAGACAGAGACAGAAATCTAGAGATAGAAAGACAGAGATAGAGACAGAGACAGAGAGAAATAGAGACAGACAGGCAGAGAGAGACTGAGACAGAGACAGAGAGAGATACAGAAACAGAGAGAGATAGAGAGACAGAGACTGAGAGATAGAGAAGGACAGGGAAAGAGAGACAGATAGAAAGAGACAGAAAGAGTAAAACCAAGAGAGTCAGAGAGATAGACAGACAGAGAGAAAGAGAGACACAGACAGATAGAGAGACAGAAAGAGAGAGAAAGAGATAGACAGAGACAGAGAGACAGAGAGAGAAGGAGAGGGAAAGACAGACAGATAGAGAGACATAGACAGAGAGTGAGAGAGCCAAACAGATAGACAGACAAAGAGAGAGACAGAGAGAGATAAATAAGAGGTGGAGAGGCATAGATAAACACACACACACATATATACATAAATATGGAGAGACAGAGAGATGAATAATAATGGACATATATCTTAATATATACATATATATGGGAGAGAGATGAATAAAAGGTGGATAGAAGTAGAGAAAGAAATAGATATACACACATATATATATATACTGAGAGATGGATAATAATGAATATATATATCTTAAAATATACATAATATATGGGAGAGAGATGAATAAAAGGTGAATAGAGGTGGAGACAAGAGAGCCAGATAGATATACACACATATATACATATACACATATAGAGAGATGGATATTTTACATACACATATTGAGAGAGATGAATAAAAATGGATATATAATTTAATATATACACATATATGATAGAGTGAGATAAATAAGAGGTGGATAGAGGTGGAGACAGAGAGATAGATATATACACATATATATGTAGAGATGACTATTATATACATATGTACTGAGAGAGATGGATAATAATGGATATCTATCTATCTATATATGGGAGAAAGATGAATAAGAGGTGGATAGAAATGGAGACAGATATACACACATTTATACATATACATATATACATGGAGCTATGGATATTGTATATATATGCTGAAAGGATGGATAATAATGGACATATCTATATCTATATATATATATGGGAGAGAGAGATGAATATAGAGGAGGAGATAGAGAGATAGATATGTACACATATACATATATATGGAGAGATGGACATTTTATATATATACTGAGAGAGGTAGATAATAATGGATATATATATATATCTTGTGGATATATATATGTATGTATGTATATATATATATATATATATATGAGAGAGAGAGAGAAAGGGCATTTATTAAGTACTATATGCCAAGCATTGTGCTAAGTTTTGGAAATAAAAATAAAAGCAAAGGCAATTAACAGTCCCTGACCTCGAGGATTTTATGTCCTAATGGAAGAAGAGAACAAATGTAGGAAATGCTGAAAAGAGTGGGGAGGGAAGAGGAAAATACCCAAATAAGGATAATGTAACAGATGGGGAGAAGGATCTAGAAATCTAGATATATAATCTAGAAAGAAGGGAGGTGAGAGTGAGATGGAGTATGGTTAAGAAACTTCCTAAAATGGCTATGGGAGAAGGAGTCATCAATGAAGAGAAAAACCTTTCCTTTGCTCCAGGACAGAGGTTTCCCAGGGTGTGATTCAGATTGTGAGGAAGAGATGGGGACTGGACTCAAGAGCTATTTCAGACACAAGATCAATAGGATTTAGAAACTAATTGAACAGGAGAGATGAGGGATGGGGGAGAAAAACAAAGAGAGCACTAAGTTTTCAAACTTAGGAGACTGGATGAATGGAGGAGCCACCCATAAAAATGATGAATAAAGTAAGAAGAAAAAAGAAAGCTTAAAGACAAATAGGTAATACATCCAATTTTGGACTTGTATGCTGATGGACCATCTTGGTGGAGAGGTCCTACAGGCAATTGATATACTGATCTAGAACTCAGAAGATCAGGACAATAGATGTAGACTTTGGGGACATCTCCATGGAGGTGTTCCTGTGGGCAAGAATGAAATTTACAAGAGAGAAAGCATGAGGAGAAAAGGGGGGGGGGGAAGAAGAAGAATCAGAGCATCATGGGGATCTGAGTGATTGTCTAATCCAACCCTTCTATTTTATAGGTTAAGAAACAGATTCAGAGAGATGAAATGGTTTGCCTAAGCTCACACAAGTGGTAAGTAGTTGTTCTGGGATTCAAACCCAGATCCTCTGACTTCAAAACCTAAGCATCTAGAACAGTGTTGCCAAACCTTGTCATTTTTTAAGCTTTAGATGCTATCATATTTGTCCCCTTCTTTCCATTCATATAGATATCACCCTGGTCCAAGTCCTTATCACCTTTCTCCCATTAGAAATAAATGCAGACATCAAAAAAACCAAAACCAAAACAAAACAAAACAAAAAAAACCGAGGATAAGGAAGAAATTACCTTTTAGATGTATGAATAGGGAAATAATTCATTATCAATGAAAGAGATGATAAAAGATAAAATGGACAATTTTGTTACATAAAAATATTTACAGCAAATTTCTCTGATAAAGCTTCATTTCAAGGATATATGAGGAAACGATTCAAATTTATAAGAGTCATTGTTCAATCAATAAATGGTAAAAGGAAATGAATAGGAATTTAAATACTAATAGCCATACTTTCAAAATGTACCAAATTAAAATTTGGAAATTAATTGTCTTTATTGTATTTTTGTTATTAGAGAAATGTAAATTAAAGCATTTCTTAAGATTTTACCACACATTTATGAGATAGGTAAAGCTGACAAAAAGGAAAATGACAAATGCTGGGGAGCAATGAGAAAATGGATAACATTAACACAAACGATGGTTGAAAATAGATATATTAACACACTGTGAACTGGTCTAGCCATTCTGGAAAAACATTTTGAACTATGTCCCAAAGGTTATTAGTGTGCATACTCTTTGATCCAATGCTAATACTCCTAGGTCTGTAGCCCAAAGAGATCAAAGAAAGATGAATAGAACTCATAAATACAAAAAGAAATCATAATAACTCTTTTTCTAGAAGTCAAGAAATAGACATCAAGCCAGTGTCCATCAGTTGTGGAATGGCTGAAATTAAAGTATATGAATATGCTGAAATATTATTTTGCTATAAGAAATGAAGGAAATGTTTTCAGAGAAACCTGGGAAGATTTGTATAAACAGATATACAATGAAGTAAGCAGAACCAGGAGAATAATTTAAACAATAATAACAAAAATATCATAAAGACAAATAACTTTGAAAAACTTAAGAATTCTGATTAATACAATGGCTAATTATTATTCTTGAAGATGCTAATTACTTGGAGAAAAGTGATTATTATTCTTGAGGATGCTAATTACTTGGAGAGAAGTGATGGATTCAGGGTTTAGATGGAGATATTTTATGGATATGGATGATGTGGGAATTTGTTTTAATTGACTTATGTATTTTGATATAAGGATTTTTTTTTACAATGCAGGGGTGAGATAGGAAGGAGAGATAAAGGAATTTTGATAATTAAAAAATTAAATTAGGTTTTTTTAAGTGCAGAGAAGGCACCAATAGATGATGAAAATTAGGAAATTAGAGAGAGGGGGAAGATGATCATGGGAGCAATCTTCTTGAGAAAACAAGAGAAGATGCTATAAAAAATATACATAGAAGGATTAACCTTATCCCAGAATAGGGTCACCTCTTTATCAGAGAGTAAAGGCGAAGAGAATGAAGTATAATCATTAAAACTCCATTTTTTTTTCTTCTGAGTTAGTCCCCAACTTGCATTTGTCCACCTAATTTTATCTCAGTGTTCTACTATTTTGATAAATCAAATTTATTAATATAAAAATGAACACAAATATATTCCTAGACTTCTGGGTTAGAGATGGTGCTAAAAAAACATTTTTACCTAAATTAAAACTAGCTCAAATAACATAATAAAAAAGCTTAAGTACAACATTTCATTCTATTCTGCTTGAGCAAAACAGTTATGACAGCAACATTTTTGCATAAATTAAAATTGCCCTTAGCTGGAATAAATTGTACTTATCAACATCAGCAGCTGTGTAGTCATGATGAAATTATTGTTATTATTACTTGTTAGTATTTATAAACATTTTTACTTTCTAAGTGCTTTACAATCACTTATTGTTTAATTATTATCTAATTATTTATTTACAAGCAATCTTACACGTAGTTCAGCTTAATCAAATCTCCAAATGCAGACTTCATCATACAGGAATAGTCAACATATTTTTTCTCCCTCCCTGAAGGGATATAGGTCCACAGACATATGACTAAAAGACAGTGTGAAATAAAAGCATATTTTAAAAGGAATTTGAACATAATACTACAAATTTTTTGTGGGTGAAACAAACATTTAAATGTTAATCTGTAAATGATTTTGTGCTCTTGCCCATCCAATTTTCATGCATATATGACATTTTCATTTGGAAGAAAATTCACAAAATTAAATAGTAAGAGAAAGCTATATATTCTAATTGGCCTGTTTGGGTAATATTTGTGAGGATGCTAATGAGAGATGTAGAGGATTTGGTGAATTTTGAGAATTTAGTTTCAAGTGTCATAGTTCTAATCCAGTCCAATGTTGGATTATACAATGATAGGGTAGAAGAGTATCCAGAGTAAGTGGCTGTGAATCCAGTCACCACAGAACTTATTTAGAAGAGGGGTTCTTGACTTTTTTTTAAGGGTATCATGGCAGTCTAGTGAAGCCTGTGGAACCTTTCTTAGGATAATATTTTTACACATATACATATAATATAAAGTATACAATATGCACATACACATACAATATAGAGAATTACAAAGGAAGGAAATTATATTGAGATAGTTTTGTGGGTTTTTTTTTTTTTTTTAAGTTCAGGGACCTTACGGTTAAGAAGTCCTGATTTAAGGACTTGTATTTTTTTTTTCTATCTCCATTTTCCCTTTTCTCCTTCACAATCCACTTTATTGGCATTGCAGAGCTGGTTGTATTTAAAGTGGGCACCGAGACAAAACCAGAGAAGCCTTCTTCACTATGGAGCAATGCATTGATGAGGGCCTGGAGGGCTTGGATGACCTTTCCAGGGTATTTGTACATGCAGGTTGTCCCCCTTTTACTGTGTATGCTGAATGATGTCAAAAGCCGCTTGAAGTTTTGATAATAGATAAAACCAGAAAGTTGGATTGGGGATGAATCTATTCTTCAAGGGCAGCAACAGCAAAAGTTGATTACCTAATAAAGGACACTCATCCCCTCATCTTAAAGTTGCTTGTGTCTTGGGACCATCAGAGAGATAATAACTACCTCCAGAATCATCCTTTTGTAGCACACGGATATAGACACACAAGGAAAACCACCTGGCAGGTAAGCAGACTCCCCAGAGCTGCTCTAAGCTTTGTGGCTTCTCAGCCACAGAGGGATCTCATTTGCCTTCCTTTGCTATCCCTTCAGTGCCTTCCTGCTTCCAAGACTGTCAGTCAGTCAGTCAATAAACATACAGCACTTTTTCTTTTCCCAGAATTTTCACTAGCTGGCCTCTACCTCTGCCTCCTGGTTTTCTTTAAGATCCACCTAAAATCCCACCTTCTACAGGTAGCCTTTTGTGATTTCTGCTTCTCCCTCTTGTCCTTAAAGCTAGAGCCTTCTCTCTGGATTATCTCCAATGTATCCTATTTGTATGTAGCTATTTTCTCTCCCCCATTAGAGACCAGGTCTTTCTTTCTTTGAATTCTCAGCATTTAGCACAGTACCTGATGGATAGAAGGCACTTAATAAATGCTTATTCTGACAATCCCGGCACTGGAGATACAAAACAAGGTAAAACAGTTCCTTTACCTCAAGGAACTTACTTTCTCTTTCTAGTACCTTGCCTGCCTGATTATAATATCATCCCTTATTAATATGCACTTTTTTCTTTTATGCTATCCTTTGGGTACCCAGGGCCTCGGTTGTGATGACCAACTCTGGGCTGCCTGTCCTTTCTGGCACAAATTTGTTCCAAACCTTTCCATGTAACCTCCCTATCTAAATTTAGTGTTCCTCAGACGTGATAGTAGGTTGATATGTGATCCTTCCCAAAACCATGGAGCATTTTGGCAGATTTCTGGAAACCATGAGAATTTCAGTACTTTGGTACATCAGTGGAAATGTTTTTCTGGGGAGGTGAACCATATGATAGCTTTCAAATCATACTATGTTTACTCATAGGAACATCTGGGATTCTGTAGGCATAGCTATTATTAAGGAATAACTCCAACATGTCCTTAAATTAAATTGTTTATATAGCTATTGCTCATTTGCTTTTATGAAATGTTACTGAAAAATAACAAAATTTATTTTAAAAAATAAGCTTTTATTGATGTTTTTTGTTTTTTTACATCACCATAATTTTCCCCATAACCCTTTCCTTCTCCAGAGAGGCATCATATATATCAAACAGTATTTTTAAATATTTAAAAAAGAAAAAGGATAAAAAATCTACATATCTAAATCAATGTATTAAAAAGTCTGAAAATATTTGCAGTGTATAAGATTTGTGTATTAGGGTTGTCTTCTCATATCTCTTCTTTCCCACTACACTTGATAATTTTATAGTATTATTTTTGTGTATTTTTCCTTCCTTTTATATTGCTGTGCTTTTCTTGGCTCTACTTACTTCATTCTTCATTAATTCAAATAGCTCTTTTTATGCTTCTTTGTGTTAATTGCATTCATCATTTTTTTTTACCATACAGTAATATTCCATTATATTTATGCAACACACATTGTTTAGCCATCCCCAACTTGATGAACAACTACTTTATTCCAATTTTTTTATCTAACAAAAAGTGTGGCTATAAATGTTTCTTTTTATCAATCACTTGTTTGGGGTACAAGCCTAATGATGGAATCTCTGAGTCAAAGGAACATTTTAGTACCTTATTTACATAATTCCACATTTCTTTCCAAGATAGTTGTTCTGATTCACAGCTCTATCAATGATGCACTAATGCACTTATATTTCTATAACACTTCCTACATTAACTATTTTCATCATTTATTATCTTAACAAGACTAATTTTTAATTAAGCATGTTTCCATCTATAAATGGGGATTATCCTTTACCATGGCCTAGGGCTATGCATTTATTCTAATGAAATAACCAAAGCTCAAAATGCTTCCATAGGTCCTCTTCTAGAAGTGCATTCAGATAATTGATGAGCACTAGATAATTAAATATAGTCCCATCCCTCACTTTAAAAAAACCAAACTAAAACCAAACCCCCAAACCTTAATAGTAATATTAAGCTTGTTCACCCTTATCCAAATCCATGTCTTTATCTATGCCTAAAGTCTGAATTAGGAAGGAACACAGCATACTAGTATATATTCTTATGAATATCATATAAGTATCTCAACCTCAAAGTATTCAGAATTGAAATAATCACTTTTCTCTTCCCTAAACTTGCCCCTCTTTGCAATTTTCCTGTTTCTATTGATTATACCTCCATTTTCCCAATCATTTATGTTCAAAACTTAGATTCATCCCTGAGTCTTTTTTTTTCTCTCACCCTCCACAGCCAATGTGTGACTAAATCCTTTTGATTTGATCTCTATAGTTCTCACATATATCTTCCTCTTCATCTGTATTGCACCATCCTGATCAAGTTCACATTAATTCTTTCCTTTACTAATGCAATAACTTGCTAGTTGATTTTCTGGTCTCCATGATCTCTATTCACAAACCTTTAGAGACTCTCTCTTACTACTGGGATAAAATATAAACTCCACAGCCTGGCACTTACAGCCCTGTACAATCCGGCTCTCAGTCAGGCAATAAACATTAAGTATCTACTATATACTAGGCACTATCCTAAGTACTGGGAATGCAAAAAGGCAGCAGGAAGTCCCTGTCCCCAAGGAGTTCACAATCTAATAGAGGAGACAACAAGCAAAAAAAAAATTATTTATGATGCAAGGTACATATGAGATAAATAGGAAATAATTAACAGTGGGAAGACAGTAGAATTAATAATTAAGGTTGAAAAAGTCTTCTTGTAGAAGATGAAATTTTAGTTGGGACTTAAAGGAAATCAGGGAAGCCAGCAAGTAAAGATGAAGATGGAAAACATTCCAGGCACGGGAACAGTCAGTGGAAATGCCCAGAGCCAGGAGATAAGTATCTTGCTGGTAGGACAGCAAGGAGACCAGTGTCATTAGATTAAAGAATATGTGGGGAATAAGGTATGAGGACTGGAAAGGTAAAAGAGGGTTTATTTATGGAGGGCTTTGAATGACAAACAGAAGATTTTGTATTTTTATCCTGGAGGCCATTGGGAGCCACTGGAGTTTACTGAGTAGGGAGGTGACATGGTCAGGGCTTCAGGAAAATCACTTTAGTGACTGAATGGAGGGTGGATTGATGTTGGAAGAGATTTAAGGCACAGCAGCAGGCCAGGCAGTGAAAGCCTACACTAGTGTGGTGCTAAGTGTGAGATGAGGGTAGGGAGTATATTAGAGAAATGTTAATAAGGTGAAATCAAAAGGCAGATTGGATATGGGGAGAGGAGAGACAATGTAGAATCAAAAAATCAAGGATGATGTCTATGTTGTGAACTTTGTACTGTAAGACAGTGCCCTATTCTTATATGGTCGTGATACCAAAACGGACAGAAAAAAGACATTTGTGTAAGAAACACAAAGAAAATATGCTTGAGGAGAAAATGAAGAGGGCAGAAATGGAAGTGATCCTTCAGAAGTAAAAGTACCTATTGATATTTAAGATAGCTATATAGCGTATTATTTCCCAGAAGTTATTTCATACACTACTGCTTTTAAGATTGAGATTTATAACTAGGAAATTGAATAAAAGGACTTTTGGGAGAATATGGGACAATTGTATATTGGCTGTACATGCTATATCTGACAAAAGTATAGATTTGTGTGATCTATACAATGTACCATCATTCCCCTAGCATCTTTCTTTTATCCTTGGCACCCCCAAAGTATAGTCTTTTAAAATACTTCTTTATTATTAATATATTATTATTTTTGCTATAAATCAAAGTGTGAAACAAAAGGCCTACTTCCTAATCTTAGGAATTTGTCATGATCCAGATTATTTCTTTAAAATGAATTCTTGAGTAAATGCAGATAACTTTAGGATAAAATCCTTCACGTTACTGTGCTAGTTTGGTATTGCAAAGAAGCTATCAAACTGTATTTAAAAAAATACTCTAAAAAAAATCATGTGGTTAATGTCACCCAAATTCTTAGATGGAGCTTTTTCTTGGTAATTAAATTTCCTTTTCTTCCTTCTTCTTAACCTACACATGGAGGTTATTAAAGTCATTCTCAAGAGAACTAATTTAAAATGTGATTACTATAGTACAGTGACCCTAATTTGCTATTCATTTAAAAAAAATTAGCAGTGCTCTCATTATTGCATTTTGAGTTTCTCTTGCCATACTCTAACTATGCATTGATTGCCTCCTTAATTAATAGACTATGGAGGTAGGGCATTTCTTATTAAACAGGGTACAGAATATGAAATTTTGCAGGCACTCTGCAGCATTTATTTACATAAGTCATATTGATGGGGTTGATACAATGACAGAGAGAAAAGGAAGGAAATTTGGAAGCTGTCTGCCAAGAAGACAGTTTCCTTTGTTAAAGCAGTCAACTCTGGTATGGATGACATGAGGTCTACCATATAATTATTAAGTAGAAGTCTTTATGTTTAATTTGCTTTCCTATCCCATCTCTTTTGGGAAATTTTATATTCGTGTGATGATGTTCATGGGTCATATTTGATATTCATTGTCAATTTCGTATTCATGTGTTTATATTCTTGTGTCAAGTTCTGATAAAGAGGGAAGAAAGGGGGGGGAGAGACAAAGATATTACAATTGTATGTTAAATGAAAGCAGCCAACACTAAATCTGTATTGTGTATGTATATTTGAATGTGTATTGAGGATGAGGTACAGAAGTGAAAGCCAAAGGAAGGGGAAAAGATATTGAATGTGGAGCAGAAATAGCTGAAAAAACTTTGCAAAGAAGTGATTGCTGGATCCTTTATTTTTCTCTAGCCATTTAGAATGGGATGGGAATGATGACCAAGTTTCAATAGTTTCTGTTCAATGGAAATCAGTTCTATCAGGACCCCTAATTCTGAGGCTAACAAACAGTCTCAGACCACCAATGGCACACTGGGAAATGTTTATGGTATTCTGCTTGAGATCTCTGGCCTAAGGAGATCATAGGATCTTAGCCTTTGAGCTGGAAGAGACTGTGGGGATCATATAATCCAGAGGTTCTTAACCTGCTTCTATAAGCTTGTAATGGACTTCAAAAAATATTTTGATAACTGCATTTCAATATAATTGATTTCCTATTTTATTTTATACATTTAAAACATTATTGAGAAGGGGTTTCAAAGTTTTCAATGGACTACCAAAGGGATCCATGACACATAAGAAGCTTAAAACCCCCTGAACTACAACAACCTCCTCATTTTACAGAAGAGAAAACTTAGGTCCAGATGAGTAAAGTGATGTGCACCAAGTCATAGTTAATAAGTGAGAGGAGTGAAATTTGAACTTTGTTCCTCTAAATCCAAAACCAATGTTCTTTATCTTGATCTTTTAATACTTGTAATTCTGATAGAATTTGTTGTTTATACTAATCATTTGATACTATCGTTTACTTTTTGTATCATTTTATTGAACTATATTTCATACATTACTATTTATCTTCCTAGATGTTTGTCTCATATCACCAGCTAGATAATAGAAAATAAAGAGGAAGATAAAATTTCTGTAGAGCAAAAACTCCATTTATGTTCTTTTGTATTCCCCCACATATTCTCATATAGTGCTTTGCACATAGTAATTGCCCTTCCCCCCCCAAAATTCTATAGATTGATTACTACTTTAACCAATGACAGCCTCACCCTATATTTCTCCTCCTTCCAGTGCCGCCATTACCCCAAAATGGAAATCAATGTTTGAATTGCTATAGTAGGAGGTGAGAAGAAAGGAAATAGAAAATCTGTTCCCCAAAGCTAATATAAGTTCCTTGTGGGGGAAGTAGTATAGTCTATTTTTTCCCTATTCCTTTCCTCCCAGTACTTACTATTGTATGAAGGGCTCAGAAAGTGCATTCTCTATTCTTGCCAAACAGGCCATATTCTTCAAATATCCTATATACAGACCTGGCTTTATGGTTTGTCTGCAATTTCATTCTTTTTTCCTCTCTACTTATAGAAGTTATTATGATGCCTGCTCTTTTGCCTGTTTATATTCTCCATATAGTAGGCATACATCAAATATTTACAGATTGTTTACTTGAAAAAAAGCATTATGGGGTAGTTTATAGAGTATAGGTTAAGGCATAAACTATGGCAGACTTTGATTAAATCACTTAATTTCTCAATGCCCTAAATGATTCTCAAAATTGTAAATTGTCAGACTGGTGCTGGCTTACATTAGTAGAGGGAGGTTCCTTATCCTGGGTTCCCTATAACAGTGAAATCACAGGTCCAGAACAAAAACCAAAAAAATATCTCCCAAGTTCTTATTTTGACTCTGAGAAAAAATTTAAAAATATAAAAAGATATGTTGCTATTTCTACTTGATTTATTAATTTGTCTATCTTTTCATCTATCCATTCATTCGTTTGTTTGTTTATGTATTTATTTATTTTGAGGGAGGGCAGAAAGGGTAAGAGTATATGAATTTACAGTTCAAAGAACAAAAAGGTTTTTTTCTTTCATGCCCTGAGAGGGTAGATGGGGTGGGAGAGGATTGAAGAGTTGAAAGTCCTGGTATTTTTACAACACATGGTTCCATTGTGGGAATAGAGCAAAATTGCTTACTTTTATGCCAGTTCCCACTTTAAGTGGGTGTTAGTTCTGGGGCATTAAAAGCTAAACCAGACAAATAATAGAAAGTAGAACAGTTCTGTTTCTCTCCTAGTGACTGGCACTAGGAAGGGAAGGGGAAAACCAGTTTTCACAAGGTCCTCTCAGGGCTAGCCAGGCTCTTGTTCCATAGCTCTTTGTATTCTTGTGGGATGATTCAATGAGCAATCTGAGGAAGGAGAAGTTGTCTGACTGCCGATTTCTTTTTCTGAGCACCCCAAAGAGGAGAGGAGTAGGGACTGAATTTATGATTTCATTTGTATAAAAATATATTATTCCTATAAGACATTGCTTATTATTGTGGTTAGAAGACTGATGAGAGTCAGGAAAACCTGAATTCAAGTCCTGTGTCATATATAGAGAGTATAACTAAGAAAATCACTGAATCTTTCAGTCCCCAGGCAACTTTCTAAAACTTGGAGTTGCAGAACCATTACTTATTTGCCTCAATAAAAAGAATTTCCTTATGCTTATGAAATTGCAGATCTGAACTCTATTCCCAATCTCATCCTTCTCCTTCTACTCTACAAAAAAGTATAAGCAGTCTTGGTCCAATAGAATAGATGATGAAATATACTCCTCTCTTCTCAGAAGAGAGGTAGTATTCCATGGGGTGTGAGATATTGTGTATAACGTCAGGCTTTGTCACTGTGTTGTTGGTTTTGCCTGTTTGTCCTAACAGAGGGTTTTATGGATAGTAAAGTTAGTAGCGGAATGTCTAGCAATGAGTATAGTATAAAAAACAAAACCAGTGAACTTTCAAAATCATAGCTTATTATAAGAACATAAAGAAAGAATTTTTTACATGAATCTTGTAACTCCAATGCTAAACTTCTCTCTACACCCTATTTTTCTTTAAAATATTAGATATTTTGGGCAAAACAATTAACTATCCTCACATAGGATAATTTATATCAAATTAATAAGTTATCTATATTGTGGTGTATTGGAACCACACAAGAAACTTAATTCTAATGTCCTTGTGTTCTCTATTTGGGGGCTTCTTAGTTATCTATTGTCAAATAGTTAAGTTCTTTGAATTGCACATAGCAATTGCCTAATGTTTTTAATTACTAAAATAAAATGATATAAAATTATGAAGATGAGAAAAAAGAAAACTCAGAATCACAAAATTTTGGAGTGGGAAAGTGATGATCTAGGTCAGAGAGTCTGAACCTTTTAGTGTATCATGAAGCTCTTTGGCAGTCTGATGAAACCTTTAGATACCTCAGAATATTAAAAAAAATTAATAATCAAAGAAAATGCTAAATTTCATTTGGAAACTAATATATATATTTCCCCATCTAAGTCCCTGTAATCTATTTATGGAATGCATGGAGGTCTCTGGATCCCTGGTAAAGAACTCATGATTTAGTCCAATCCCTTCATTAACTACTATTTGAGGGACAAAACTAAGTTAATCAACCCTAATCCTAAAATAAAATAAGATAGAAACATTTTTAAAATCAAAGAAATAAAATATCTCTAGAACAGAAACAAC
Organism: Myrmecobius fasciatus; assembly: GCA_023553655.1. Taxonomy (NCBI): domain Eukaryota; kingdom Metazoa; phylum Chordata; class Mammalia; order Dasyuromorphia; family Myrmecobiidae; genus Myrmecobius; species Myrmecobius fasciatus. The sequence continues at coordinate 13,600 of JAJPUD010015199.1, forward strand.
AAAATAAATGTAGGTTTGATACTTCTTAATGGATCTCATTAGCATATTTTAAACCAGCTGTCCCTTGTCCCTTTCCATTTTCTGATGTCTTCTGTCATCTTCAAATAAAATTTTAAAAGCATTGTTTTAATAGCTTTCATCTCATTTCTTTAGTGACCCCTTATAGCTTCACAAATAAAATCCAAACTTCATGGTCTGTCAGTGAAGGTTTTCCTCCTAAGCCTCCTGCTATCTTACCTTTCCAGCTTTCATTCTTATTGATCTTCCCCAAATAGCCTATGTTCCAGTCTTAATAGGTTACTTTAAAATATGGTCAAAGGTCTGATGCTTCAGTGTCTTTCTCTGCCTGGTATGCCTTCCCTCCAGCTCTTCAAATTCATCACCTGTTGAAGTCCTGCCTGTCCTTTAAAATACAAATGCCACCTCTTCCATTTTGCCTTTCTTGATTCTTCACTTGGGGGGCTACCTTTGGATATCTCACATCATTTTGTTTTTTGATTCTTTAATGTGATTATCATATAACGTGGTAGTATAAGTTAACTTTACCTATTGATGTCACTCTCTCTACTAGATTATAAGTTTTATAAAGGTAGAAAGATATTTTCTCTTTCCCTCTGTATATAGATCCATTATAGTGTAAAAATTTCTTGAGCAAATGAAGTAGATTAATAATAATCTACCATCCCCATTTGGAAAATAAAATAATAAGATAAATGAAGCACAGAAAATCATAAAAACTGCTTTGGCAGGATAAGCCATGAAATAAGGGGTAGGGGGAAGTCTATTTAGAAAAGACATAGGGTCTCTTTCTTAAAAAGTTACCTGGTGTCCAGAATTTATGCTTATGACACTGGGGGAAAAAAAAAAGGTTAAACTTTTCCCAATTATAGAGATTGCTATCTCTATAATAACTAGTGTGACATGAAGGCTTCCCTAACTCTTTATACTAAAACAAATGATAAGCTTTCAATATTCAAATTTTTAGTTTAAATTAATTTTATTAAATTAAAGAATTTTTTATATTAAAGAAATTACTTAAGTCAACAGGAATGGTTTAACTTTTTAGGATTTAGCAATCATTTTACTTAACTTAGTAGTCAGGGACCAAGTCCTACTTTATGGAGCAGACAATAATTAGACCAGGGGTCAACAATTTTCAAAAGCATTATAATGAGGCTCTGATTCCTGTTCTTCTATAAGCCAGGATATGGAAAATGTAGCAACCTATGAATTTAAAGGGCATGGAAAGGCTTCCCTCTACCCAAATATGCACCAAAATTCTAATGAGAGGTTCATTTAGATCAGTTGTCCAATTTTTAAATGTTACCTCCCTACACATTAAAAGAATCTCCTTGTTATGTTCTGAAAATCCTAAAGCATAGATACTGAAAAAAGTGTCTTCATGAGAGTTCTGTGTTCTCCTTGACAATGATATTTCTTAGTTTATGTCTTAATAATAATGTATTAAAATATTTCTTTTATCAGGCACACATGTAAGAATAAGGGAGGAAAGCAATGTTGGTCTTAATTTAGCTTTCCTTTTATTATTCGTCTAACTTACATACAGAATTGTAATAGTTTACTTTAAGTACAGATAGAACAATGAAGCATATTATCTTTTACACTCACAGAATACTGTATTATTAACTTAAAAACCATTTTGCTAGTTTCTTAGAAAGAGAAGAAGCCATATTATGAGAGAAGCATTCATATTACCTTGTGTGATAATTTGGGGGTATAAATATCCCCCATCTCCTCTTCTGCCCTGCATTCCTGGCAGCCTACCATCTTCACTGCTGGATTCTCTTACAACTTCAGTCTTGGTCTACTTCCTTTTCCTTGGAACTGTTTGGATATCTCTTATTTAAGCAATGAAATTCCTGTCTTTTGTATGAAAAGCAGCTGACCTAAGTTTATGCTCACTTCATCTGTCCAAAGAAAGCTTAAAGATGAACTCAGAATATTTATCAGTATTAAAAGCAATGAATAAATTAAGCTCAAAGCTGTGGGTGGTATACTTTAGCCCAAAATCTTCAGTCTCTTCTATACTGTGGTTCATTTATACTTGCTGTGTTCTGCCCAATAGTCCTACTGTTATGCTAGAGCTACAATGAATGGTTGTGCAGGGACAAGCAGCTAAAACTGTATTATTCTTTTTTTTTTTTTGGTCATTGTTTAATTTGCCCTATCTCTCACTGGAGCTGTGGCAACAAATTCTTTCCGATGAATAAACTGTGTCATTGTGGGCCAGCTTAACTACTTGTGCTATCTGAATAGCAAACATTCTCTTTTTTCTTCCTTCCTTCCCTTCCTTCCTTCTTCCCTTCCTGCAAAATTGCCCCAAAACTAAGAGTGTAACTGTCCTCTTCAGATTTTCTTTTAAAGATATGAAACCTCAATTCTTCTTCATCAAACTTATTTAAATTTATTCTAAGCTCAAATCAGTCTAGTATACATTTTTGCTCTTACTCTTTAAAAACAGTTTAAAAAGCAAATATTAAGCATTATGCCAAAATTCTAATTGTTCATTTTAACAGCATTGATGTTTCAATATGATTTGTATAAAGGTATTTTTTCTTTGAACAACTGTCATATGGCCATAGCAGTTGTAATGGTATAAGTAATTTACACTTATATAGTATTTTAAGGTATGGGAAGCACTTTATAACAACCCAATGAGGTAGGTAATACAAAAATTTATAACCCCTATTTTATAGAAAAGAAAACTAATACTCAAAGAAAAATAAAATGACATGCCCAAGATAATATAGCTCATTAGTATAAGTGCTAAATAAGAATGATGATTACAATACTGACATTTATATTACACTTTAAACTTTTAAAAAATTTTATTTACATTATCTCATTTGATCTTTACAACAACCTTGTGACATATAAAGCCAAGTCTCCTGACTCCAAATCAAGCATTCTTTTCACTAACCCTTTCTAACACTGCCTTTCTAACATATCAATTCCCTCTCTAGCATTAATATAAATACAGAGCTATATCTTTTGCCTCTTTTTGTATCCCTAGCACCTAGTACAGTGCCTGGCATATAATAGAGATTTGATGAATGTATATTGACTGTCGGACTATATGTTAAAAGTGCTATTTGAACAGTTAAAATAAAGGTAAAGTATATGTATCTAGCTTAAGATTCATGCAGTTCTTTAAATCTTTTGACACTATAAAAATAATAATAGCTAGATATAGTATTTTAAGTTTTGCAAAGATCTTTACCTATATAATCTTATTTGCTCTTCACAAGAAGGCACAGTACCTTGAACATAGTTGATTGTAGTTGTCCTTTGTTCTTGAAGAGGACCAAAATGCTATCATTATGTTAGAGTTGAGTTACCATGTGTTTGACTGTGGCTGATCAGACCAATATGAGCTCAGAATGCTCTGCCACAGGTTGAACACAAATAGATTGTATAAATATTTGGGGTAGCTTCTTTAACTCTGTGCGTGTTGTATTTCTTCTGAGCTCATTCAATTCTGTTTTGTTCATAGAGCACAGCATCTTCTCTGATGAGGGCACCCTATGCTGGGCGCTCCTGTGCCAGAGCCTCCCATGTCATACAATTGATTCTAAAGTTCTTAAATTTTAAGAACTTGCACATAGTAAGTACATAATAAATATTTATTGATTGACTGACAAACTGATGAGGGAGGTGCTATTTATCCCCATTTTACAGAAGAAGAAAGTAAGACTGAAAGAGGTCAAGGGACTTTTCCACAGCTACACAACAAGTGTTTGAGCTTTGATTCAAACTCAAGATTTCCTGAAGCCAAGTCTGTCACTCTTATTTGTCTTCTAGAGGGCTTATTCTCTCTTTTTAAAAAAAATTTTTTATTAATACTTTTTATTTGCAAAACATATGTATGGGTAATTCCTCAACATTAACCCTTATAAAGCTTTCTGTTACAAATTCCCCCCCCCCTACTCCCCACCCCTCCCCTAGATGGCAGGATATCCACTACATGATAATTATGTTAGAATACTTAAGAAATCGAATATATGTATAGTTATTGCATCATTTTTTGTGCAGGAGAAATCATATCTACAAGAAAGAATAATCTGATAAAGGAAATACAATGCAAGCAAACCTCAATAGAGAACATGAAAATGTTATGTTGTGGTCCACATTTCACATCCTAGAGGGCTTATTCTCAAAGAGTCTAGAGCTTTAGCTCCTGGAAGCTGAAAGTCACAAAATATTTCAGTTCAGGGTTAATGCAAGGAACCAATTTGATGAGCTCTGAATTAAAATGAATGTTGCTAATGGACTTACTATTCTTGTATAACATCCTTGTATAAAATACAAGCAGTCCAAAAACTCAGTTTAGTTTTTAAATTCATTTTCCCTTTCCTTTCCACATTTAATTAGTTACTAAATCCTAATGTTTATACCTCTATGTCTTCCCAAAAATTCCTTTCCAAAAATCTTCTTTATTTTTATAATCAGTCAAATATACATCTTATTTACTACATATCTGGATGACTGCAATGTCTTCCTCGCTAGACATTCCACTCCTATCCTTTTCTCTCACCAGTACATGATTTATCAAAACCCTTTGCATACACATCTTATCATATCACTCTTCTGCTCAAAATCCTTCTCTGTCTCCCTATGGACCACTAAGTATTGTTCCTACTATATTTGGTACACCATTTCCTAATGTTTCCCTATTTGAGAAATTAGCATCTGATTAAAAAAATGCCTAAGAAAGAAAAAAAGCATTTTACAGAAGAAATTAAATCTGAGAGAAGTCAAATGACTTACCCACAGTTGCACGGTTGATAAGTTTTTAGAGCTGGATTCAAATGCAGCACTTTCAAACTTCAAGTCCTTCATTCTTATTGGTCATGTTCAACAAAAATATTAATAGCTTTATAGTGGCAAAGAGCTGAAAACTAAGCAGATGCCAATCAATTTGGGCATAACTGAAAAAAAATTATGGCATGTGAATGTAATGACAAAAAAAATGGTTCCAGAGAAACTTGGGAAGGTTTAGATGAACAAACACAATATGAAGTGAGTAAAACTAGGAAAACAATTTATAATATAAAGAGATTGTAAAAATGAACAGCTTTGAAACACTTAAGAACAATACAATGATTAAATTTTATTCCAGAGGATCAGATGATGAATACTTCTTGACACCTCTTGACAGAGAGGTAGGTAATGAACTAAATATGTGGGAGAAGACAAATATTTTCAGATATGGCTAATGAGAATTTGTTTTGCTTAAATATGAATATTTGTTACAAAGTTTTTGGTTTTTTTCTTTTCCTTTTTATTTGTCTTTAATGAGGAAAAGTGATGTGGGAGGGAGAGAAAACAAATTCTGAGAATGTAGAGTCAGTTAATCAATGAGCATTTTAAAAAATATTTTATTTTTTCAAATACATGCAAAGATAGTTTTCAACATTTACTTTTGCAAAACCTTGTGTTTCAACTTTCTCTCTCTCTTCCCCCTCCCCTGCCCAAAACAGCAAGCAAATATGGATAATTCTTCTAAATCTATTTTCATATTTGTCATGCTATGCAAGAAAAATCAGATCTAAGAGGGGAAAAAACATGAGAAAGAAAAAAAAACAAGCAAACAATAACAAAAAAGTGAAAATACTATGCTTTGATTTACATTCAGTCTACATAGGTTTCTCTCTGGATGCAGATGGCACTTTTCATCACACATCTGTTGGAATTACCTTGAATCACCTCTCAAAGTACCTTTGTGCCAACCACTTTGCTATATGATAGGGATACTAAAAAAGGCAAAAGGTAGTCTGCTCTGAAGACGTTCCCTATTTAATGGAATAGATAGCCACAAATAATATATGACACATATATGCATGTATGTACACATATATATGATAAACTAAAAATAATCAATAGAGAGAAGGCATTAGAATTAAAGGAGATTAGGTAAGGTTTCTTATGGAAAATGGATTTTAGGAGGAGGCCAGGGAAGTTGAGAAATAGAGATGAAAGGGGATACAATTCCAGGCTTGGGAGACAGTGAAAATGCCCAGAGTTAGGAGATACAGTATCTATCTTGTAGGGGGACCAGCAAGTCCCAGCACCAATAGATCCCAGAGTGTGTAAGGGTGAGTGAGATGCATAAAGAATAAAAAGGTGGGAAAGGGCTAGGTTATGAAGGATGCTAAATGTAAAAGGATTTTACATGTGATCCTGGAAGTGATGGGGAGCCACTGGAGTATATTGAACAAAGAGTTGATTTGGTCAGACTTGTGAATTAAGATCAAATGGACAGATTAGTGAAAGAGAGACTGAACTGGGAGGAGACTAGAATATGATATCTATCTTTTATCTCATATCTTCTTTTTATACCCACAGATAATGGAAAGAGAAATTGGACTAGTGTCCAAAGCTGATCTGCGGTACTAGTGTATAATAATAAATGCAAGGGAGAAACCAGAAGGTCTAGAAGTGAACTGGTTTCTTGGCCACCATCCCAATCAATGAAGTTTTTGATTGCCTGTCTTATCTGCCAGTGTGGACATACTATGGCTTCTGCTCTCCAGACTTGATGTGCTCAGCATGTCAGCTCCTGCTCTTGCTTCTAGTGTCATCTTGCTCCCTGCCAAAGGGAGGGAGTTCTCCCAGAACAACAGCAGCAGAAATTTGTGGCTGCTGTCAGCATACATTTTGAAAATTCTCAGTCTTAAGGACAAATAGCAAGAAGTTCAAATAAACAAAGGCAGACCTGCGGGCAACATGGTCTAAATCTCCCTTCATTATCTCAGATGGTTTTGTCTTGCTATTAAAGTGTGCTCAGAGCAATCGTGATAATCTTCCAATGAGAGAAGGGTAAACATATATTACAAGTCCCAAAGGACTGACAACTTTCAAAGAAGGAAGTATGTAACATAGTCTTAAGAGCATGTTCAAATGGTCTGCTTTTCTGAGTCCCCTATCACCCAGATGTTTGGTTTGAATGATGGAGCCAGGATACCAAGGGGATGTTGTAGAAAGCTAGCCTGGCAAGGAAGTCCTAATAAGCTGTGAAATTTGGGACTTAATGGGTGGGTGGGTGTGTGTGTGTGTGTGTGTGTGTGTGTGTGTGTGGTCATTGAACCTGGAACAGAGAATGTGCTATATAGGAATCAAATTAAGCTGTTTTTTATATTTGTTTTATATCTTTGAAGTAAATATTTCTTTATAAAAAGTAATGTGGTTAAGTGGAATTAGGGTACCAGGGAGCCTTCCCTATACTTGAGGGAACACCATTAGTGGGGGAAAGTCATTTGCAGAGAGTCTAGACATTCTACTGCAATTCCCTTAATGTTACAGAAGAACCCTAGGGAAGAAACAGAATGTAACATAATAAATCTTCTGGAAACAGAGGCCAGGATGACCAGTTTGACATGTTGGATCTTATCTGAGATAACAATGAGTCCTTTGCTTTTCTGGAAACCCATGGAGAGAGTCTCCACCATTGACTTTTTATTTTAGATAACCCTAGACTAGAGAATTAAAGAAAGATCTAAGAGGCTTCCTCCATTTCTGATGAAAATCTCAGAAATCATCACAAACACACACACACACACACACACAGATTGAGTCCTAACTGACTTATTCTGACTTATTAGGGCTCCCTTGCCAGGCTAGCTTGCTACACCATCCCCCTAGAATCCAGGCTCCAAAGTTTCCACTGTTCAAACTCCTGGGTAATAGGGATCAAGTCATGGGATTCAGGAAAGCAAGCCATCTGATCATGTCCCTAAGATCCTGTTACACACTTCCTTCTGTTTGAAAGTTGGCAAAGGTTAATGATATCATCATAAAATCTAGAGGCTTTTATACACATAGCAATGGGGTCTATAAAAAATGGAAAGATATGGATGTGTATTTATCACAGAACTTTGAACTTTGGACCAGTATACTATACCATGAATACTAGATGCCCCTGCACTATTTGCTAGGTAGTCAGTGGTTTTTAGTCCTGGACATCTCTACAAGACACTATCAGATCTCTATATCTGAGGAAAACAAGAAGAGTTAATACTTTTGTTTGGATTTTACCAGTTTGAGGGAATACCCCCAAACATCTTGGGGGTACCAGTGACTCTCCAAAGACAGCAGTGGACATAAACTATCTGGAAGTGTTAATGTATTTTGATAACACTGGTAAGATATCAGATAAACATGAGGAGAAACTTAAAATGTTTTCTTGGCTGGGAAAAGCTGGTTGGAAGCCATCAATTTACAAATGCCAATTTTTCAGAGCTTCTGTTAAGAATGTGGGTCACTTTGTTTTCCATCAGAGAAAGTGCTTCTCAACTAATCACCCCTATAAGATCTTAAATAAATTTTGGGGGATTTGGTGGTTATTATCACAAATCTGTTTTTTGAAAAAATCCTATGTTGTTTTTGTTAACTTATTAAATAGCTTCATTTATACACACGCAATTGCAGAGCCCCAGAACCAGAAAGGCAAAATTATCTTAAAGTGTACAAAATCTTTTGGAGATAAATGGACAGACAAATGTGAAAAAACTTTCAAGGACTTAATCAACTGCCTTACCAACATGCACCAGTACCAGCTTATGTTGGCCCAAGTAAACTTTTTGTTTTTTACACAGATTCCATTTTGGAAAGTTTGGGAACTGTCCTATACCAGTAGAGAGATGGCTACCAAAAGCCAACTGCATTTGCCAGCAGAGGTCTGACTGACAGTGAGTCTCACTACCCTGTCCATAAACTGGATTTCTTGGCACAAAATAGGCCTTTACTGAGATGTTCAAGACTGTATATAGAGCAAAAAGTTTGGAGTATGGACTAGTAACAATACATTGACATATCTTGACTAGTGCCAAGTTTGACCCAACATAGCATAATGCCTGGCACATGGAAGGTGCTTACTAAATGTTTATTGATTGATACTGATTTATTGCTAGAGATAGGCAGCAGCATTGGTCAATTATTATTTAAGCACACATTATATGCCTGGTAAGACTAATGTAGATGTAGATGCTCTGTCCAGAATACCACAAATCACTAGAACTCTGGTAAGGTCAGAAAAAGGTATGAGAAAATCTGTGATATTTGGAAATGATCCCTCTGGTTAGCCCATATCAACTACTAGCTCCAGTATATGAGGGATCAGTAGTGATAAGAGAAGTAGATCTATTAGATCAGCCACCAGGCTAATTTATAATGTTACAGGTAAACCTGAAGATATGGTTACACATGTGTCTAGGGGACAATGCTAGAGATTACCCATGTGAAATGCATCTTGCATATAATTACATGTTTATTGCTACACATGTAATTGCTGCACTTTTGAGTGTGCTTGTTTCTTACTTCACTGTTATGTTTGACTGTTTTATGCCATATCCATAGCAATGTCTGTTAATTGTTTTATATATGTTAGTATATGTATATACTAATAGTTATATGTATATACTAATGCTTATAGACAAGTTGCATTATATATATATGCCTACTGACAGTGTTATTGATGTAGTTAGCTAGCTTTGTTTTGTTAGAAATACTTGTTACTTTTGATTGATTACCATATACGTGGATTTGCATGAACTTTCAAAATATTAATGTGTTATATCATGTATATAGTTAAGCATGATGTCACTATGGTATTCTCCCAGGTGATGCTGTATATAATGCCATGTCTACTACATGTACTGTTAAGTGTTCATTTATTTTATTTTAGTTCCAATAATATCAAAGGTTAGCTACCTGGGACTTCTGTAAAATAAACTTATTGTTTAAAATGTGATGTTAAATGATGTTTGTGTTTATGTTGTATACTTAAGGTTTGGGTCTTGCTTATTTCAGTACATCTTTATAAGGGCCCAGGGGAGCTCCAAAGCCCATTGGTATGGCACTGTTTCCTTATTGGTGGAAATTACTCTCCCAGACTTGCATGGCAAATGGGGCGGAGTTGGCAAGAGCAGGAGAAGAAAGATCTAGCCTCTACACTCTCTTTCCCTTTTTTCACTTCAAGCTGTGCTAGCTTCTGGCCATGAGAGAGAAGATGGATGATACTAACCTCACTTCAGTTTGATTAAAGAAGAAAAGGCTGTGGGAAAAACCTGATGTTAGAGGAGCTAGTAATCTCCCATCATTTCCCCATTCTTAGTTTGCTATGCTAGAGACTTAGGGAAATTTGGATGAAACTTGGGACTCTCTCTTGGTTGAGATGAGTTATCTCAATCCTAAGGAAAGATCTCCATCACACTATATTATCTGATACATATTCTCATGTGTACACTTTCTCTGCTTTGTTAACTTGGATAAAACAATTTTGGTTTTGTTTCATCTTTTTGCTATTTATTACGTGTATTGATTGTGGAATTGACATTTGGTGGGAACTTAAACCTTAAACTCTCCTTTGGAATCCCCCTTTCCCATTAATGACTATAACTTATTGGGAATTTAGTCTGAACATGAAAAATATATCCTCTAGGACAATAATATTTTAAAATGCAGATAAATATAATTTTAGCCTGATATTCTTCTTTCTAAGGAGAACAGAGTAGTGACCCTTAAAATATTTTCAGTGAATTATAGAATTCAGGACTTGATTTAAGCTACTAGAAATGTTCCTACAAGTAGGAATCAGTGAGTAGAAAAGACCCAGAGAAAAATGGGGAAGATGAAAAGAGCAAGTTTATGATTATAATACTAAACCAAATAAAAAACACATGCCCATATGCAAAATTACTCTATTCTTAGCAAGGACATACAGGGCAATAGACAAAATTTACATTAGAATTGCTGAGAACTTAATTGAATGCTTATGTTCTAGGTACTGTGCTAGGTGCTGAGAAAAGAAAAACAAAAAATGAAACAATTTCAGCCCTCAAGGAACTTACATTCTATCAGAAGAGGCAGTCATATGATATATATAAAATATATCTGTGATGGGGACTAGCACATGTGCCTGAATGCCTCTTATGGCATTTCCCCATATACGTCCATGTGGAGAAGGTTCAGAATACTGCTTCTAGCAGAACTGGGATGACATGTAATGGCTATGATTGGGGGACTCTAGAGCAGATGCAGACATTCTGTAACTGCAGCAGCTGTTCATCTGACCACACAGATAAGAGGGGCTTTTGGCTATAGCTATAGAACTGGAATGCAGCTCCATCAAAAGATCTTCATCAGCACTGGTCTCTTTTTGTCTTTACTCTCTTGGTAGATCTCTGGTGATCTGACTTCTTTGCTAACAGTGTCTGGTGAGATATGAGAAGAGGACTTGTGATCTCTTGCTCCAAGGCTGACACCTTGCTTCCCTTCTTCTTCTTCTTCTTCTTCTCCTCCCCCCCCCCCGGGAAATTGGAGTTAAGTGACTTGCCCAGGGTCACACAACAAGGAAGTGTTAAGTGTCTGAGACCAAATTTGAACTCAGGTCTTCCTGACTTCAGGGCTGGTGCTTTATCCACTGCACCATCTAGCTGCCCCAAGGCTGACACCTTGACTCTGAAAATGGACCTCTTTGCATTGTGTCCCTTAGCTTTTGTTTTTTTCCTTCTAGGTGAAGGAGATTAATCTGGAAGCTCTGACCTTATGAATTCTGAGCGGTCAGGAGAACAAACTTCCAGTCATACTGGAATTTGGGAATTAGTTAGAATCCATGCTGAATTTTGCAGCTGACCTTGTATCAATGCATGGAGGAATAAGGAATAACCTTTGACAATTGTCCTCCATAATGTGTTGGTCAGATATACTGTTAATGGAACTTTTCCATTACAGGCAGCAGTTATTCCACTAAAGATGCCAGCTGTGAGGACCAGATATTTGTGGAGGAAATAACAGCAGAATTAACCTTAACAACTCAGAAACAGTCAACCACCTCCATAACAATTATTTTAATGGAGAGTTGGTCTTATTCTGACATTTTCTCATAGCAATGAAGAGTATAATTTAGATGTTTATATCAAAAGGACAACTAGGGACAAGAGATATACCCTAATGTTATGGATAATGTTTGGACTGGGGACTCAGGAGACCCCAAATCTAGTCCTGGCTCTGGTTCTGGCTCTAATTAGTTATATTCAAGTCCCTTCACTGCTCTGGACCTCAGTTGTTTTATCAGTTGAATGATGGGGATGTTAGATCAGAAGTTCTTAAAATGGAATCTATAAATGCTGATGGGGACTATGGCTAAATTTCAGTGAGTCTGTGAACTTAGATGGGAAAAACTTAAATATTTTCATTAACCTCTATTTGAAATTTAGCATTTCCTTCAATTATTTAAAAATATTATTCTAACATGGGATCCATAGACTTAAATAGATTGATAAAGGAGTCCATGCAATTCCTGGAATAGGTGATTTCTAAAATTCTTTCCATTGTTAACATTCTAATTTTCTTGATTCTAAGATGTCTCTCAATCAGTTTGGAGTTAGATGATGATGGAGTTATTAGTACCTACTAAATGCAGAACATTGTACTAAAAGCTTGGGGAGATATCAAGATTAAATATGAAATCTTATCTGCCCTTAAAGACATTGTAGCTTACGAAGTGGATACACATTTGTGAATAACCCTAATACAAAATGACACATGGTAAATTCTTTAGAAAGGTGAAAAACAAGTGTCATGAGAGATTCAAAAAGGGAATTTTCTTTAAAAGAAGAAAGGTGTAGAAACAAGAGAGAAGAGATTCAAGTCCCTGCTAATAGGGACCTGTACAAAGATGCTAATAGTACAAATAGAGCTGAGATGACTTGAGATTAGATTTTTTAGAGGCTGAATGAACAGAACTTGATAAATTGTTGGATGTAGGGAGTGAGGGAGAAGGAAGAATCAAAAGCTACACCAGTTTCTCAAATGTGGGAAAATGTAGTGCCAGTAACAAAAAGAGAGCAGGGTTTGGTAAAAGGTAACACTAACCTTGCTTTAAGTCATCATAAATTAACGTGTAAAACATAGTCTTACATTTTTTCAGATTAGGCAGGAGTGTCTTTTCTGAGACATAATTTAGAAAACTTCTTAGTTCCTGGACATGAACACTTGGGGATCAAATGCTTCAGAAAGCATTGTGTAGGAATAGGTACTTATGGAGATGATAATTGTACTTCTAGAGCTCAAGCAATATAACTACAGTATTGAATGGAGCTCAGGCTGGTGTGAGTTTCTTAAGGAAAATTGAAAGTAGGTCCAGGAAAAACCCCAGGATTTTGCTTTGGTTAAAATGAAAATGAAAAAGATTCCTATTGAGTAATAGGGATTCTGGGAAACTTTTAGTCAACATCAGGCTAACTACCAGTCTCCTCATAAAAGACGTTAAAGAGGGATTCACCTTCCTCCTCACTAAGGAGACTATAGCTCTGTCTCTCTTTCTCACTTCCCCACAAAAGCACATCCATCTGCCCACACCAACATTTGAATAGAATTATTGAATTTAGTGAAAAATCAACAAAAAAAGCATTTATTAAATATGTCAAGCACTGTGCTGGGGACTGGTGACACAAAGTAAAAAATTAAATAGTTTTTGCTTTCAAGGGGCTTACATTTTTTTCACTATGATTTATACCAAAAGCTCAAGTAGTTCATATTTTACTAGAGTTAAGTAATCTTGGAATTCACACTCAGTCTGGATGGATTATGGCTATATAAGTTTAGTTCTTATCAGAAAGTTATGCTCTTATCAGGGGTTAAAAAATGTCTTAGGAATAGAAAGCTTTTATAGATAACTCATTATAGAGATTCAAGGTTAACAAAATACTTCACATGATTGTTGTAGATGGGCATATTTCAGAAGAAACCCAATGAGCAAGGAGATATTTTTGGTGTAGGAGAACCTTCATGGCTGTGCCTCTGCTATACCAATTAAACACTAGTAGCCCGTTCCTTATGGAGACAGATACCTTGGGGAATGTTATTGTACCCACTCTTTTTCAGAAGGGGAAGTTAGGTCAAGATCCACATTTAAATGCCTCCCAAAAGTCACTTCTTATTCTCAACAGTTAGCTGCAGTGGAAAAAAGTTGCACTATGACGTTCTGGGAATTGCTCATTATTGAGCTGAGCTGAGATTAATGTCATCATTTGGAAGGAACTAAGTTCTCAATTACAATATTAATAGACCCCAAGAACTTAGTTTACTTTAAGGTAATATCCATGACCTTATCAGTAGGTCATGCACAAAGTTTTTCTTTCCTCCTTTCTTTCATCTTCTTTCCTTCATCAGGCAATTCATATAGCCAAAATGAGGAACATGTTTGACTACTAATTTGTAGTTTATTAATTTATAAGAAGTTTGGAACCTGTAGAAGAAATTGTCTTGAATAAAGTCATTATTTGTCCCTAAGTTATATATAGCATCAATAAGGAAGCAGAAAAGTCTCTAGATGTAGGCTTTCAAAGATTGGTCATAATTCTACATCACTATGAAGAGGAAGGCTTGTTACAAAGTTCTGAAAATGAGAACTAAAAATGTAATCTCTTGCTAACGATTGGCATATCTGGGCACAGGCCAGCTAGAATGTTCAAAGTTGTGACTACTACCAGTACAATGCAAATCATGAGGTTGTCTATAGCTTTTGATAGGACTTTATAGATAATATTATTGGGTAGAGCTTTAATTTTACAATTGATTTCTCTTTTTTTACTGAGGAATCCTACTATTTTCATGGCAGTAGATTGTTTCTCAAGGATGTGTCACTTGGAGTAGAACCAGAGAGAGAATAATTTGAATAACTGAAGAGAACAAGTTTTACAATGAATATAGCATTGCAAAGAAGAAAAACTATTAAAAGACCTCAGAAATCTGATCAATGAAATAAATCATAATTCCAGAAGATTTAAGATGAAGTGATTAATCAGAGATGCAGAATGAGACATACATTTTTACACCAATGTATGGATTTATTTTTTGTGACTGTAGTTGCTACAAAGGAAGGTTTTTGAGGAGGGGGAAGGAGATTGTTGAGGCAGAGGGAGAAATGGAGGGATAGTAATAGTGAAAATGACACTTAAAAAATAGAAGGGATGTTAAATAGTAAAAACAAGCAATCAAAGAGATTAGATGTTCTAAAGGCAGTGTGGGAACTACCTTATTAGATTTGGAATATTCAAAAAGAAACACAAATTGTAGAAGATTCAGAATTCTATATGTAGTACTTTTTTGTTTTT
The DNA here is from genome assembly GCA_023553655.1 of Myrmecobius fasciatus. Taxonomy (NCBI): domain Eukaryota; kingdom Metazoa; phylum Chordata; class Mammalia; order Dasyuromorphia; family Myrmecobiidae; genus Myrmecobius; species Myrmecobius fasciatus. The sequence continues at coordinate 28,737 of JAJPUD010015199.1, forward strand.
CTCTGGGAAAGTTCATGTCTGTTGATATGTGTTAAATTCATAAAAAAGGCAATTTTATTTCCTTTTAAAAATTCAATTTTATTTTAGTTCTTTTTCCACCTCCATTTTCTCCCATTATGAATGAGAAGGCAAAAAATTTCCTAAGGAAAATTGAAAGTAGGTCCAGGAAAAACCCTAGGATTTTGCTTTGGTTAGAATGAAAATGAAAAAGATTCCTACTGAGTAAAAGGGATTCTGGGAAACTTTTAGTCAACATCAGGCTAACTACCAGTCTCCTCATAAAAGATGTTAAGGAGGGATTCACCTTCCTACTCACTAAGGAGACTATAGCTCTGTCTCTTATTCTCACCTCCTCATGAAAGTACATCTATCTGCCCATACCAACATTTGAATAGAATTATTGAATTTAGTGAAATTCAACAAAAAAGCATTTATTAAATATTTCTTATACATTTGATATTAACCAAACCATATTTCTGCATTAGGCATGTTCAGAAAAAGAATGAGAAAAGGAAAGAGGGGAAAAAATATGTTTTCATCTAAAGTTCATCAGTTTTCTCTCTAGAGGTAGATAACATTTTTCATTGTGAGTCCTTTGCAATTGTCATGGATCACTGTATTGAGTAGTTTCTAAGTCTTTCAGTTGACTCTCTCTACAATATTGCTGTTACCATGTAAACTGTTCTGCTCACTTCACTCTGCATCAGTTCAAAAATAATTTTTTTAAAAAAATAATGACTTTCTGATTCCATGTCTCAATTGATATATCATTTGCCTCAACTAAGATGTGATTTTTTTTTTAGAATGTTATTCACTTGCATAGGTTTCTCAGATTGTCTCAGATTCTGACTTATAGTCTACAAATAAATTCTCAATAGGATTTTAAAAGGGTTCAAAATTCAGTTATTACCCCAGCCTATTGCACATAAGCCAATGGATTGTATAAAAATGAGGATTTTAATAGTAGTGATGCTGTCATACTACACTTTCCGCAGGACTGAGTTTGGTTCCTGCGAATGGGAGATTTTTGCCAGGAATTATGATGGGTAAGTGATTTTGGGTATCCTATAAAATCTTCCAATGTAGCTGAGTAGCATTTTCAGCAAATGCCAGCTTTGAAGAATTGGGAATCAAATTTACAAATGAAGAAACTGGGCCATCTAATTATTAAATGAACACAGAAACTGGCAAGTGGGGAAAAACAAAACCATCTCCAAAATGGAAACCCAGAAATTAAGTCTGGCTAAAAAAAGAAAAATCTCCGGGTATTTAGTCCCTCCCTGGCTCTAGATGACATTTTCATTATCTCTTAGTATCTGAATTCAGGGAGTTATGATACAGTATTACTAATGACCTGGAAGATTCAGCTAGCCTTTCATTTAAAAAAAATTTTTTTTTTATGTACCATATCCATTTGTCCTAGATTTTCTAGGGCAGTCTCCATTTTAAGAGAAGAAAATTTGAGTTCAAGGAGGCTTTGAAAAGACTATTTTTTTATCAGGCATAGATGTGAAGTGAATATTTCTTCAAAGTGGGCCAGCATTTTGATTTTTTGCTTGTTTCATTGGTGTTACTAGGAGATTAGGGTGGAGTCATTGGCAAGGGAAAGCAATGCAAAAAAAGGCTTTTAAAAAATTCTGACAGGTTTTAAATTGTCCACATATCTAGACTTCAATCCTTCTTCACTTTGCTTTCAAAAAATCATTGAGTTTTTTCAAGATTCAGCTAATATGCTATTATTTCCTGTCATTTCTTATTAGTTATACTGTTATTCAGTTGTTTTTTGATCATATCAGCTTCTCTGTGACCTCATTTAACCTTTTCTTGGCTAAGGCAATGCAATGGTTTGACATTTCCTTCTCCAGCTAATTTTATCCATGAGGAAACTGAAGCAACAAGGGTTGTCACATAGGTAGAGTCTGAAGCCAAATTTGAACTCAAATTTCTTATTTCAGGCCTGGCATTCTATCCAGTACAACACCTAGCTGCCCCTCTTATTAGTTTTTTTTTTGCTGAGGTAACTGGGGTTAAGTGACTTGCCCAGGGTCACACAGCCAAGAAGTGTTAAGTGCCTGAGACAAAATTTGAACTCAGGTCCTCCTGACTTCAGGGCTGGTGCTCTATCCACGGCGCCACCTAGCTGCCTCCCCTCTTATTAGTTATTCATGCCTAATTTTACATTCTAAGGAAAATCAGTCTGAGAGAAGAGAAAAAGAAATATATTTTCACTCTGTCAACACTTTATATATTCTGCTAGGTGCAGGTAATATAAAGAAAGAAACATATGGATTTGGATTAAAAACATAAGACATAAAATTCAATGTCTCAAATGAAATGTGGTTAGTTTTTTCTTGCTGTGAGTCAGAAGAAAACAAAATCTACATTATGTTTGTCTTTTATAAGCTTGTGAAACAGAAACTACCACATTAATTTAGAAATATCTTTTTTCTCCTTTAATGTTGAGTTCCAAATAAGATATGCAGGATAGTTCTATGGCAGTTTTCCAAACTATGAGCCATATGAGTGATGACTAAACAGAAGTGCCAAAGAAAGACAATATTGTCTCTGTGGTGGCATCAGTTGCCCTTGCTGTGGTGAGGGAGAAGGGAACCATCTGCTGCGTAGGGAAGTTAATCATGAAACTGCTGTTTTTCACCATTAAGAATGATAAATGGCGTTATAAATATTCACAAAAGAGTCATAAGGAAAATTTAAAAAAGTTTAAATACTGGAATTCTATTGGAACAAACTTTTATATAGCCTTGACTGATGGAAAGCTGCCCTATTGAACACTTGGAAAAGAAAGTTCTTGACACCAAAATCCCTGGCACTGTCAAATGGATACATTTTTGTCAGCAGAAGTGCCTTTAAAGATCTATTACAATCCCTCCTATTAGAATATGAATATAAATAAGTTCTTTATATAAGGAAATTCTTCCTAACACTCAAGGAGATTTACAACATAGTGGATACAGCATTCCACTCAAGTTCCAGAGAGTGAGTTCAAATCCTGCTTTCTACCTTAGTTATGTGGCCCCAAGCAAGTAATCTCACCTCTACTGGCCTGGGTTTTGTCAGCTATAAAGTATAATATACACTTCACAGGGCTGTGGTGAGGTTCAAATAAGATAATATAAGTAAAGTACTTTGCAAATCTTGAAGCATTTTATAAATGCAAGCTATTATTATATTCCCACTTTCCTCAACTTTAACTTCATCATCAAAAACAGTATGGAGATTAAGATTGATTTTCTTTACAGTGATATTACATATTTATTTGCATGTTATCTATTAGATTATAAACTTCTTGAGGGCAGGGGCTGTCTTCTACTTTTTTTTTGGTATCTAGTATTTAGCACAGTATTTGACATTTATTAGTTGCTTAATAAAGTTTATTGATTGACTTCACTCAGGCAACTCTCAAAGGGACTGCTGATCTTCAATAGAGGAAGTTTCTTCATCAGGCATTCCCTGTACCAAGGAAAACACAGGTCAGATACAAAAAAGGCATTTTAAATCTATGCCTGGCATTTTGCTAGGAAATAGGAATGCAAAGACAAAACAGAAAAAACGATGGTATTATATGTGATTATGTCTAAATTTTTATCTAGGTCTCAAAACCTAAATTGGCATAAGGAACATATTGGTTGGCAAGGGGAAACCAGATTGGGATTAAGTATGCATCACAGACATTCTCAAAATTAATAAATCAGTGCTGACAGTTTACATCGTTGCTGCTGGTTCCAAGGAAGTACATTCTAGGTGCAGATGCTTTTAGATGGAAGGAAAGAGACGAAAAAAACAGAAGGAAAGAGAGAAGAGAGAGAAAAAATAGAAGTTAGAGAGAAATGGGAGGGAGAGGGGAGAAGGGAAGGATAAAAAGACAGGGAAGGAGGAAAGCAGGATGAGACAGACAGACAGACAGGGGTGGGGGGAGAAAAGAGACATAGGAGAGAGGAAGGGAGGAAAAGAGGGAAGGGATGGAGAATTTAAAAGACAGAAGAGTCATAAGAGATAAGAGAAGGGGGGAAAGGAAAAAAATAGAGGGCAAAGAAATGAAAAAAAAAATATATATATACAGAAACCGGGCTGGTGTCTCTTTCACTCTTTCTCTCTGCTTAAAAACGACCATCACCACGGGATCCATCTTACCCCGTGAAAATAAAGAACCTGGACACACTCATAAGTTGACGGAAAAAAAAAAGAAAAAAAAAAAGAAAACAACCCACACAAGCAAGCCAGGTCCCCGCAAGACTCTGTAAAAAACGGATATTTGCAACACTTCAAATTCACTACTCTTCTACCCTTCCGTGCCTTATTTCATGGAATACAAGTCCCAGAACCCGAGAACCGCCCTCCTCTCTACCAATGGTACCCTAGGTCGATTCTGGTCCTCCGCCCCTGGACAAACTGCGCTTGCGCTTATGCCCAGTTTGACTTCTTTCAAGCGCCCGACCACTTTTTTTTTTCGGCTCTCAATCCAGCCTAGGTCTTCAAGGGATCTCTAAGTACTCCAGAGCGCGCCGAAATCCAGAGAAATACCAAGAAGGAGGGGCTAGAGCGGGGACACGCCCGAGAAACAACCGGCGACACTGACCTTCCGGGAGGAAGTAGGAAGCTCTTGGCAGGCACTGATTGGCTCTCGGGGAAGCGCGTGTCTCTGCCCCCGCGCCAGTTTCAGGCGCGTTGGCGCGGAATCCTGAGCCGGAGTCTTTCGGACCATGGCGCCGGTGCACAGCATAGACCCCGAACCTGGGAGCAGCGGTGAGGACCGAGATGGGAGCGCCGCGAGAACTGCGTGCTCGGAGATAGGGGGCGCCGCTGGAGCCCATGCAGTCCCCGGAGTGGGGAGAGCCAGTTCTGGCAGGCGGGGGGACACCCGAGGGTGGAGGCAGTCCGGGCTTCACTCCGTGATGCTCAGACAGCGCTACGGCGCTGAAATGAAATGAAGGGAGCTCCTGGTTCCCTTCTCGGAGCAGCATTTGGCTGGGAGGACGCGGGGGCTCTTCTGGAGGTTTGGGGAAGGGGAGGAGGCCGGCGAGAGCTGGTGTGGTGGGAATAGGTTGTAGCATCACCAGGTGGCAGACCTGCATCGGCTGCCGCGAGGCCCCTCCTTTCTTATCCTGCTGTGGGGGATGGGGTGGATGGGGGCTAGCCCACTCGGGGAATGTAGGAGGCGGCAACTGCTGGGTTTACGCTGGGCGTCCCCTAGAAAGGGAGAGACTTATTAACTCGGTTCCCGGCATCCTAGACCCCGGCTTGTTACTGCTGGTGAGGACCTTTGAGATCAGCCAGTTCAATTCCTTTGTTTTACAGTTGAGGAAACTGAGACACGGCAATAGAAGATAAGAAATGTGTTGCAGGAGTTTGTGCTCCAGAAGCTTTTGGTCTCTGAGCTTCGTGGCATCTTTTTTCCTTTTTGCTTTCTCTCTTCTCCCCTTCCCCCTCATCCCTTTATGCTAGACATTGTTTCTCGATTTAACTTGAACTTTGGGTGTCAAAAAAGTCCTGTTTCTTCTCGTTTCTTGGGCACTTTGAGATGTTCTGTACATTTGCATTCCAATGCCAGGTTGACCTTATGAGGGGCTTCCTTGACCCTGTGTCTGCACATCTCAGACTTGGGAAATGGAACTTTTTTTTTTTCTTTTTTTTTTTTTTTGCTCGTTTCTCTCAAATTCTGGTGTCTGAAAATGGGCTAGTATATAACAGCATGTTGTGGATGTGGGACAGATGATGGACATCATTGCTACACAAGTACATCACATACAGTGTTTCCTAAGTGTTGTCACTAGGAAAAATTGTTTTGGCTTTTAAGCGGTAGTTTTCTATTCTGTGGATTTTTAAATGGTTTTCTGATTGTTCTAAGGAAAATGTTGGAAGTATTCTTTAATAGTGTTTACACTTTCTTTAGTCATTTGCTTATGTGCTTAAAAATAATTGTGACAAGTTAGTACCAGTATGTTAGTGTTTTTATATCCGAGAAATTCTTAAGAATGAATATTTTTAATTCTCTAAAATAGAATTGAAAAATTCAGTTACTCCAATTCAGGTACTGGACTTTCAAGTGAAGATGAGTAATAAGTGCAAAAGCCTTGAGTTTTTTTACTTCAAAAAACCTAATGACTGTGGCAGGTAGGTGGTGCAGTGGATAGAGCACCAGCCCTGAAGGCAGGAGGAGTTCAAATTTTGTCTCAGACACTTAACACTTCCAAGCTGTTTGACCCTGGGCAAGTTGCCTCAGCAAAAAACAAAACAAAACAAAACCCCTAATGACTTTGAAGGACCTTTGCCTTCCTGCCTGTTATTTTTATTTCTTGCCAAATTGATAGCTTCAATAATGAAAACTTCCCAATCGGCATTCACCAAGTTGTTAATTACAAACGTGTCTTCAGTTTTAGAGAAAATGGCCCAGTGGAGATCTGACACATTAAGATAGTGAAGTATACCTACTTGGTTTGGGGAGCTGTCAGACTGCATTACAAAGGGAACATATGAACATGCATCTTGACCTATCTCATTTAAGCAGTGATTTGGTGTTAAGCTCTTCTTTTATCTTTTAAAAACTGAACTTCATCAAGAAACATCAAAAATCACTCTTTGGTTGATGGTGTGCAATCTAGAAATCACTCTTAAGTTACAGGCTGTGATTATGTTGCTTTGATGGGCTTGTGACTGGAATGTTTCCTTTGGAACATTCTAAAAGATTCATTTATTGTGCTTTTGTGATAATCCTGGTGTCTACAGACTTGCTTTTTAACATAGCTTTTGTCATTGCTAGAATCAACCATTTTTTCCCTCTCTTCATTTCTCTCTTTCCTCCTCCTCTCTCTACCAATTTATACATGTGAAGAAATGTTTAAAAAGGGAAAAGTTTTTTTTTTTTTTTTTTTTTTTAGGAATGCAGGTTCATCACCACATTGTGGTGAGGCATTGGATGACTTCAGAAGAAAAGCACCCATAAACAAGGAATTTCTTTAATGTTTCACTAAAATGATTGATCTCATTGATATGGGATCTCTGCACATTTCTCTCCAGTGTCCTGTCTATGCTTTCTCATCTTGTGCTGTAATGTCATAGGTGCTTCACAAGATTGTTTACCCAGTGTGCTGGAGGCCTTGCTTTAGGTTTTTTTTTTTTTTTTAACATTATGTACATGTGATAACATTAAGGGCTAGTGATTGTTAGGATGTCTCTGTTCATTAGTCTTAATTTTTACCACATAACTAACCCATCTTTTCTGATCATCCATTTCTTGAATGATATCTTTTTTTTTTTTAATTTTTATTTTATTTGCATAACATATGTGTGGGTAATTCTTCAACAATAACCCTTACATAGCTTTCCGTTACAAATTTTTCCCCCCAACTCCCCACCCCTCCCCTAGATGGCAGGATATCCACTACATGTTAATTATGTTAAAATATTGGCAAATCGAATATATGTATACATATTTCCAAACTTATCATTGTTGTGCAAGAAAAATCTTATCTACACAAATGATATATCAGATAAAGGAAACACAATGTAAGCAAACATCAATCAAGGAGTATGAGAATGTTATGTTGTGGTCCACATTTCGCATCCCTCTCTCTGGGTGTATATGGCTTTCTTCAGTGAACAATTGGAGGTGGTTTGAAACATTTCATTGTTGAAGAGAGCCATGACCATCAGAATTGATCGTCATATAGTACTGTTGTTGCCTTGTATAATGATCTCCTGGTTGAATGATATCTTTATAATATATCTTGGACTTGAATCACTTTTGGTATTATCTTACACAAACATTTGAACTTACATTAGAATAAAAATGCCATAACACAAAAATGAACAATAAAGTCAAAAGTCACATTTTTAGGAATAGGGTGTTTCTAAGTACTGAATTGAAGTAGAGATCAGTGGGAATAACCTTAGTATTTTCATTTAAGTCCTTACCTTACTTAGAAGAGTTTTCTGATCAGTCTGGGCAAGCTTCTTGAAAATTGTGTGTGTGTGTGTGTGTATATGTGTGTGTATGTGTGTATGTGTATAATAGGGGAAATAGGTGTTTGCTGGGATATAAGTTGGAGTGAGAAGGAAGGAAATATTTCCGGTGAAACATTTCTTTGGACAAGTCCCAGAGTAGGCATGAGATAAAGTAGACTTTAAATATATGTTGTAGAAGTGAGCTGAGTTGAATTTAGGAGATGAAAGAAGTGCAATAGTTTTATGAAGGATTTTGAATGGCTCAATCAATAAATGAACTAGAAGTCATTGTAGGGTAAAAAAGAGAATATATATGGTGGTTCCATTCAGTTGAATTCCAGATACCATGCTTAACTACTGGAGATACAAGGACAAAAAGAAAGCCCTCTTTGCTCAGAAGTTCATATTCTGCAGAGGGAAACAGCACGTGCATGATGATGGTCAGAGGGACAAGCAGAGACTTTAGTAGGGAAGGTTAGTTTGAAAAGTTGATGAGAGAGAGTCAACATCACTCACTTGGACTCCCAGCTTGCAACTGCATTTTCATCATATGGAAACTTTCTATTCCAGATTAGCTTTTTTGCCAGACAGAAGAAAATTTCATTGGTTTGGATTTCCATGTCCTTTTGTCTTTAGTGAAAATGATGAAAGTTCCAGTGAAAAGGAAATGGTCAAAAGGCAGAAAGCAGACTAGACAGAAGCACTTTTGTCAGAAGCCTATCATAAGTGTGAAGGCTGGCAGCTTAGGACAAGTTGGGTCTGGCATTAGAGAAATTTGCTTCAAATCCCAGTCCCTGTAACATGCTTACTTACCTCTCTGATCTTAGACAAGCTACATCACTTTTCTGGGTTTAATTTTCTTCCTCTGTAGAATGAGTGGATTGGGTGGATTAGAAGCCTCTCAGGCCCTTCACAGCTATAACTCTATGACAAAGTAACCCTGACTCCGAGTCTGTGTTTTTCACTACATTTCACTATATTCCCTTGTCTTTCATCATTCATTTTCCTCCTATCTGAATTCAGATTCCTTACCTGTAAAAATGAAGATTTGGTGATCTGAGATTCCTTCCTGATACATTAATCTATAACTCTATGCACCTTGTATAATGCAGCTTATGTGATTGTGACTAAATTTACTGGTGCTGGTACAAGTAGAATTTTTAGACTGTGGAATTAGGAGGATAGACCTTAAGAGTATAGATTTCTAACTGATATCTTTTGGTTAGAGAGAGATTTAGATGATTTCTTCTCATAATCTGAAATCATCCCAATGGAAATCTGTGTGGTACTACAATTCTCATTCTTTACTTTATATTTTGGAATATATTTTTAATATTTAAGTAACTTGGCAAAAAATATTCATCTCTAGTTAGTATTCACTACTACTCTGCATATATAAGATATGACTTTATTGTCAGGATTATGCTTATGAAGAAAATCACTGAATTAGCAATGAGAAATAGGACTCATTATGGTCTTTAAAAAAAAAAAAAATTTGTGCCTTTTGCTCCATAGGCCTGACTTCTT
>JAJPUD010015200.1:5833-38225 GCA_023553655.1 Myrmecobius fasciatus
ATTATTCAGTCTATCAATGCCCCCTCAAGAAATCCTCTTGAAAGAGGCTCTCTCATCCTCATTCTCAAAGATTGCTCTTTACTCATGAGAATATCCAAAAAGTCTTCCAGATGATGTAAAGTGCCATATCTAGCAAATGACTTCCTGCTCCATGGTCCATTTCTGCTCTCCATCTGACCTGGGGGATAACAGTAGAAATCTTTCTGAGCATAAGGATGTGGAGATGTTCTCCTAGGGAGGCCAGGGATGGAAAGGTAGTACAAATGGAATTCTCCCCCGATGAGTGCTTCCTTTCCATTATCCCTCTAGCTGGAGCAATTTGGAAAGTGAATATTATCATTTTAACTTTAACTCTCTTCCCACAATATTAAATGTTTCCACTTGAAGTTAAATCCTCAAAGATTCATCCCTCAGAGGTTCTATTTCTCAGAAAGTGAGAGCCCTTCCTGGGGGTATCATTGCTTTGTTCCATAAAAAAGAAAAAGGTATGAGTTTATCTGGTAAATATACTGGTAGAAAAAAAGCAACCTATACCTTGGAGAGTTGTAGGAAACATCCAATACAGATATTATAGCAAGAGACCAATAATTAGTGAACTAGAGTGAAAAGTTGCCTCAAAGATCATGTAGTCCAGTGCTCTGCTTTTACAGGGAAAGAAACTGAGGCATAAAGAGGGAAAGGGAAGGTTTTAAGTCTGTGACATACTTTGGAAATGTTTGTATTGGCAAAGAGAAGACTCAGAAGGAACAAGAGAGCCACCTTCCAGCATTGAAGGGATATCCTGTGGGAGAAAAAATTAGTTTTATTCTACTTTGTCCACACTAGGCAAAACCAAAAGTAATTGCAAAGAAACCAACGGGCATGATTGGTAAAGACATATCTAGTATATATCTGTCCTATGTGACTTTGAGCAAGTTAATTAACCTCTATGTCATCTGCAAAATGGATAATTTAGGCTTCATAAACACTCTGGTCACTTCTGACTCCAAATCAGTGATCTGATATTTTTTTCCTCAATAGTATTTCATTTTTCCAAATATATGTAAAGACAGTATTTAACATTCACTTTTGTAAGATTTTGTGTTCCTCCCTCACCTCCTCCTTTCCCTGAGACAGCAAGCAATCTGATATAGGTTATACATGTTCATTCATTTTAAACATTTTTCCATATTAGTCATGTTGTACAAGAAAAATCAAAACAAAAGGGAAAAAATGAGAAAGAAAAAGCAAACAAAATGGTGAAAATAGTATGCTTCGATCCACATTCAGTCTCCATGGTTCTCTCTGGATGCAGATGACATTGTTGAGAAGAGCTAAGTCTATCTTAGATGATCCTTACATAATCATTTATTGTTAATAATAATTAATAAATTGTTAACATAATATTACTGTGTACAATATTCTCCTGGTTCTGTGCACTTTACTCAGAATCAATTCATGTAAGTCTTTGCAGACTTTTTTGAAATCAGCTTGCTCATCATTTCCTATAGAACAATAATATTTCATTACTTTCATAGACCATAACGTATTCAGCCACTCCTGAGCTGAAGGACATCCACTCATTTTCCAGTTCCTTGCCACTATAAAAAGGGATGCTACAAATATTATGGGTCCTTTTCCCTCTTTTATGATCTCTTTGGTATACAGACCCAGTAATGAGACTTCTGGATCAATGGGTATGTACAGTTTTATAAGCCTTTGGGCACAGTTCCAAATTGCTCTCCAGAATGTTTGGATCAGTTCACAACTCCAGCAACAAATGGAGTAATGTTAGTCACATATTTAGCGAATTACAAAGGTAGTATTTTGATCCATGTCTTTCTGATTCCAAGTGTTCTATCTACAGGAGGAAAAAAGAAAATATTCACGGGCCATTTGTTGTTGTTTAGTTGTTCTGACTCTTTGTGACCCCATTTGAGGTTTCCGTGGCAAATATACTGGAGTAGTTTGTCATTTCCTTCTCCAGTTTATTTTACAGGTGAGAGAACTGAGACCAGAGTCAGGAAAATGAGTCTTCTCTCTTTCCACTGTACCATCTATCCTGTCTTTACTCTTTCATTCTGTTAGCATCCTCACTTTCTCCCCATTCTGAAAAAAATAGAAGAAATAAGTTCCACTGGCTCAAACATTGCCCAGAGGAAAATGATCTTGGCTCCTCCCTTTCCCCTTTTACTTCTGGTCTTCTGGTCATATCCCTGCTCAATGGCACCTCCACCTGAGACCAGAGGAGTAGGAGGAAGGGGAACAGGTAAAGTACCATTCCATTTATGTGGCTACCAAAGAGCTACTCTGCCAGGTGCTGAGTGCAAGAGGGTTGAAATTATTCAGAAATGATTTTCCTTATCCCATCCCACGTCAACTCCTGTTCCCAGTGACCTTGACCAGCTCTCCATAGCTCCATGCAAACATGTAGGAGACAGATTGATGGTCTGTTCCCCAGGAGTCAGACCACCATCGGCAGGCTCATTCCTAGAAGGCATCTACAGCTGATCCTGCTGTTGCGTTAATGTAGTTATAATGTCCAACATGTGTTCCTAGGTGCATGTTACAGGCTGAATATGCTCACTAGAGAAGAACCCTCCTTCACCTGCTCCTAAGTGCTGGGACAAAACGGGGTGACTCGAGGCTCTTGTGAATCATGATACCAGGTGGGCATGGTGAACATGTACTTATTATGGCTGCCATGGGGTAAGGGGAGAATAGGAGGAAAGAGCAGCAGGGAGCTTGGACCAAGGGCCAGGTGCGTATATAGATGCTAATAGGATGGGAAGCATTTTTCTGGCATATTCAGAAGGAAATGTGCAGTCACAATAGGAAGGGGGTGAACACGGTAGCAAAGGGCAAACTCATGACCCAGAATCACAATAGATTGCATTTTACTGGGTTTTACAGCTTACAGCTGGCTTTCCCATGTATTATTCAGGCTCTAGCGCAGCATCTAGTATATCTCAGGAACTTTATTTATTCACAATGGTACAAGGGAAAGAACATTGACTTAGAGTGAGAGGATTATAGTTCAAATCCAATTCCTACCGTGAACTGCCTATGTGACCTTAAATAAATCATTTATCTTCCCTGGGTCTCAGTTTCCTCATCTGAAAATTGAGGAAGTTCAACAAGAGGATCTCTGAGGAGCTTTCTAACTCTAAAGCTCTACTCTTTCGTTCATTCAAGAAGGCTTTGTCAAACACCTACTATGTGCCAGGCATTTTACTAAGATCTAGAAACACCAGGAAAATAATGATAAAAGTCCTTACCCTCAAAGACTTTATTTTCTAATGGGAGTAAATAATATGTACACAAAAATTTAAATACAAATTATTTATGGAATAGATACAAAGAAATTTGCAAAGAAAAAAAGCATGAGTAATTAGTCACTGAGCTGAACAAAACAGGTTTCCTATATGAGGTGTCACAGGGGCTGTGCTTTGAAGAAAGCGAGGGAGCCCTTGGAGATACCCAGATTTTAATACTGTATTGGGCACTATTTTTATTTCTCTATGCCTCAGTTTTCTTATTATGAAATGAGGCTAATCTGATGGAACTTTATATTCTATTCTGGCTCTACCTCTAAACCAATGATTATTATAAATCCTTAATTGTATCTAGGAAAGCTATAATATATCACAGTAGATGGAGTATTAGGCTTGGAATCAGAAAAAACTCATCTCCCTGAGTTTAAATCCAGCCTCAGACACTTACTAGCTCTTCGAACCTGGGCAAATCACTTAACCCTGCTTGGGTTTAAAATGAGTTTCAGAAGGAACTGAAAAACTACTCCAGTATTTTTGCCAAGAAAACTCCAAATGGGGTAATAAAGAGTTGGCCACAACTGAAAATTTCCTGAACAACAACAATTTTATAAATGAAGATATTAAAATCCATGAAAGTTAAGTGATATGTCCAAAATTATACAAGTAATAAGGAGGCGAGGAGAGAAAGAATTCCAGGTAATAACCTGCACTAAGATGTGGAGATAAAAAATGTAATTTATGTACTAGAAACAACAAGTAGACCAATTTGTTGAAAGGAAAGGAATAACATTTAACTATTGCATCAGCCTCTTTTAAAAATCTTCCAAAATCATGATAGGAAAGGATTATTATTCTTGTATTTAAAATGAAAAAAACTAAGAAATCAGCAAGGAGAAATGACTCATGCTGAGTCAACCAGCTCAGTAAGCGCCATCCCAAATCTACCTTTTCTGACTTGGCACTTTCTGCATGGATCCATGATGAATGCTCATGGAATTACAAGATCCATTTGGTAACTTTGAAGTCAAAGTTAATTGAAAGTTTGAACTTTGCCCTTGAAACATGATGGTCATGAGCAGTATCTAGAATGCAGATAAACTTGAAACCTTCCCACTAATATAAGGGGTGAAGCAAGGATGTCCATTAACACCACTATTATTCAATATTGTATTAGAAAAGCTAGCTATAGTGATAAGACAAGGAAATGAAATTTAAGGAATAAACACTTCCAATGAGAGAATGGAACTCTCTTTCTTTGCAGGTGATATGATAGTATAGTTAAATATAGATACTATACAACTAAAAAAACTAGCTAAAACAATGAACAATTTTAATAAAGTTGTAGGATATAAAATAAGCCCACATAAATCTACAAAATTCTATATATTACCAAGTAAGCCCAGCAAGAAGAGATACAAAGAGATATTCCATTTAAAATAATATAAAGTATGTGGGAGTCTACCTGTCAAAACAAACCCAGAGATTATATGACCACAATTACAAAACACTTTTTATACAACCAAAAACAGATCTAAACAATTGGAGAATTATTAATTGTTCATAGATAGACTGAGTCAATATAATAAAAATGATAATTCTACTTAAACTAATTTACTTGTCCAATGACATACAAAATCAAACTATCAAAAAAAGGTATTTTGAAGGAGGCCTTGCTGTACCAGATCTAAAACTATATTATAAAGCAGCGGTCATCAAAACCGTTTGGTACTGGCTAAGAAATAGAGCAGTCGATCAGTGGCACAGGATAGGTTATCAGGACAACCTAGGCATTAACCTTAACAATCTAGTGTTCGATAAACCCAAAGACCACAGCTTTTGGGATAAATACTCTCTATTTGGCAAAAACTGCTGGGAAAATTGGAAACTAGTGTGGAAGAAATTAGGGCTTGACCCATACCTAACACCACATACCAAGATAAGATCTAAATGGGTTCATCATCTAGATATAAAGAGGGACTTTGTAAGCAAGTTAGAGGAACGTAATAGAGTTTATCTCTCAGACCTGTGGAGGTGGAACAAATTTATGTCCAAAGAAGACTTGGAACTCCTAATTGAACACCAGATGGATAATTTTGACTATATTAAGTTAAAAAGTTTCTGTACAAACAAAACAAATGCAGACAAGATTAGGAGGGAAGCATCTAAATCGGAAATCATCTTTACATTTAATGGTTCTGATAAAGGCCTCATTTCTAAAATATATAGAGAATTGTCTCATATATATAAGAATTCAAGCCACTATTCAATAGATAAGTGGTCAAGGGATATGAACAATTTTCAGATGATGAAATTAAAACCATCTCTAGTCATATGAAAAGTTGCTCCAAATCACTATTGATCAGAGAAATGCAAATTAAGACAACTCTGAGGTACCACTACACCCCTGTCAGATTGGCTAAAATGACAGGAAAAGATAACGATGAATGTTGGAGGGGATGTGGGAGGGCTGGGACACTAATACATTGTTGGTGGAACTGTGAATGGATCCAACCATTCTGGAGAGCAATTTGGAGCTATGCTCAAAAAGTTGTCAAACTGCATACCCTTTGACCCAGCAGTGTTTCTACTGGGCCTATATCCCAAAGAGATCTTAGAGGAGGGAAAGGGACCCACATGTGCAAGAATGTTTGTGGCAGCCCTTTTTGTAGTGGCTAGAAACTGGAAACTGAAGGGATGCCCATCAATTGGAGAGTGGCTGAATAAATTATGGTATATGAATGGTATGGAATATTATTGTTCTGTAAGAAACGACCAGCAGGACGATTTCAGAGAGGCCTGGAGAGACTTGCATGAACTGATGCTGAGTGAAATGAGCAGAACCAGGAGATCATCATGCACAGCAACAACAGTATTACATGATGATCAATTCTGATGGACATGGCTCTCTGCAATAAAGAATTGTCTCAAACCAAAAGAAAAGGTATTTTGTGGAGCAAATAATAATAATAAAATTCATCCAGGTGGGTAAACTGAGACATAGAAAGGTCAGTGACTTGCCCAAGTGGCAGGAAAGGCTAGAAGCCTTGAAGAATGAGTAAAATTTAGATGGAGAGGGAGAGAGAGCATTTGCAGTATTATAGAATACAGAGATCATTTTTGGTATTCTGAGAATAAGATCACATCATCCATCTCCATTTGATCTACAAGTCATTGGCTGTACAGTTACTAATAAAAAGTTCTTAGGATTCCAGGGAATGATAGTTATCAAACAATGCATGGTAGAAAAAGCACTAGACTTATATTCAAGGGTCCTCAGTTTGATTCATAGGTGGGTGATTGTGTGCAAGGCACTTAATTTCTCCAAACCTACACTTCCTCATGTGTAAACTACTTGTAATGCAGTAATCTTTGTAATAACCACTAGTATTTATATAACTTTTTTTTTTGCTTTTTGCTGAGGCAATTGAGGTTAAGTGACTTGCCCAGGGTCACACAGCTAGGGAATGTTAAGTGTCTGAGACCAGATTTGAACTCAGGTCCTCCTGACTTCAGGGCTGGTGCTCTATCCACTGTGCCACCTAGCTGCCACCCATTTATATAACTCTTTTGACATATCTCATTTGAGCCTCATCACAACCCTGTGAAGTAGAAGTTATTAATATGCCCATTTAACAGATGAAGAAATTGAGCCTGAAATCATTTGAGTGAATTATCCAAAATCATATAAGTGAATTCAGATCTTTCTGAATCCAAGACTAGCACTCTTACCCACTCTGCCAGCATTAACTACGCATGTTGGATATAAGTATATAGTAGCTTGTATGTCATGAATCATGGGAAAATAAGGGGCTGCAACAATGGAAATGGACTTGACTCTGGAGTCAGAAGAACAAAGTTTAAATTTACTACCTACTGTACTTATACTATAATACCTATACTAACTACCAATGGGATCATGAGAAAAATCACTCAAGTTACTTGGGCCTCAGTTTTCCTATCTTTGAAATAAGAGAAATTGGACTAGATGAACCCTAAATTAGATTTGGATCCTATGTTCTCTTTCTGAAGTTGTACAATGCATTTCAGTTAAAGAATGTATTTTTTTGCATAATAGCCTTGGGGTCATAAAGGCTTAAATGGGTCAGTGAACTCACTGATGCTGGTCATCATTGATATGTGTACTTCTTGCCCATGTCTTTCCACCTACCAAAGATCTACTCAACATTCTCAGTGCCTTTTTCTCATTCTTCAAATATGTCCTAGGAACCAAAATAGCATTTGGTCCATTTAACCTAGAATAGAAGCTCCTTGAATGCAAAAATCATTTCCTTTTTTCCCCCTTTGTTTCCCTAGAACCAAGGACAGGGGCAGACACTTAATAAATGATGGTTGAATTTAATTGAGTTACCATATAATCAGAGGATTACCCAGGCTTTAAGAGGCAAAGTTTAAATTTGAACCCATGTCCTTTGACCCCAAATCAAGTACTTATTCCACTTCATTACTTCCTCCTGTGATTTTCTCTTGATGGGCCATGTATCAGGCAGGATCTGTGGATTTAATTTTTATCCACATCCACGTAAGTATAAATCAATGTTCTTTTCTTCAGTTTCCCCTACTCTGTATAGCAGGGACGATTCAACTGGCCCTTCTCTGATTCACTGCTCATTTGGGAGTTATTTCTGTTGTTTTTAACTTTAGTAAGATACATCATTTATGATTCACTCTCATTTTTTTAATGACAACAACCTGTAAGAATGAGCATAATCAGAGCTATTCATAGCTGGAGTTCCTTAGGGGGAAAGGAAAAAAAATGCCTAGAGATGGATAAATGCCAAACATGGCTTGATAACTGCAATCCAAACTTTGGAGACAGAGGGAATGAACAGGAGAAAGAATGAAAGAAAATATACCTTCAGGGATTTCATAAGCTAGAACTACATACATTTTTTCTAATTCAAATAGAATTAGAATAGCGGCACACAAGATGAGTCTTCTGAGTCTCCAGGCTTCCTGGGAAAGATAAAAGCTTTTTATTCATCAGAATTATACACTGTTAGCAAGGAAAGTCATATTCAGATAGTTAAAGCTAAGATTCCCGCAGTCTATGATGAAGGCAAGGATGTTTTCTACTAGAAGGTCTCAGTTCTATTTTGAGTTTCATCCTGCCTCCCTTTCTTGGTTCTCCCCCACCTCCTGATTTCATCACTCTCCTTCCTTGGGATCAGAGGAGCCCAGCCCTAGTGTTAGAAAAGGTCTTAGAAGTCATATAGTCTAACCCACTCATTTTTACAAAGAAGGAAACTAAGGCCCAGAGAGAAATGACTTACCCAAAATCCCACAGATATTAGATGATAGAGATAGTGACTACAAATTCAACCCTTGTCATTGTGGCTCAGCCTTTTCTAGCTCCCCGAGTTTCCTGTTACAATCAGTCTTTCAGGACTACATGGCATCTCATGCCTCAGAATTGTAAAATCCTAGCCAGAGGGTGGTAAGAGAGAAAGAGTTAATCTGACTATCTGACTAAATCTGACTAATCTGACTAAAAATAATAATAATAATGGGTTCCATTTTTCCATTGCACTTTTAGACTTGCAATGGATATGGTTTCTATTTGGCAACTCTGGGGTGGGATGGGAAGGAAAGAAAAATGGAAGGGACTATTATGCCCATTTTACAAATGAGGAAACTGAGGCTCTGAATGTAAAAAGATCTAAGAGGCCCTCTAGTCCAACCTGTGACTGTGATAGATGAAGTGATTTACCCAATGTCACACTGCTAGTAAATAGCTGAACTATAATTTGAGCCCCAGGGCTTCTGGTTCCATAGTTAAGTTCTCTAAGGCTGCAAGACATTTTCCTCACTTTGTGAGGTTCATGATACAAATATTCTGCTCCACACTTCTGTTTCCTAATTATGCTCCCAATTGCTTGCTTTATAAACTAGGGACCTTATGGCCATGTTCTCCTCTACCCTCAGTAGACTGAACACAAAGGGAATATGTGTTGTTACTGCCTTCAGAGGAGCAGCTAGATGGCTCCATAGAGCATGGAGCACTGGACCTGGAATTGGGAAGATTCATCTCCCCGAGTTCAAATCTAGCCTCTGACACTTTTTAGCTGTGTGACCCTGGATGAGTCACTTGTCCCTGTTTGCCTCAGTTTCCTTATCTGTAAATGAACTGGAGATGGAAATGGCAAAACACTCCAGCATCCTTTTCACAAAGAATCAGACACTGAAACTGATGATGTACAAGGTTTTGAAAGAGTGGTTCCAAATGTGAAAAACTTACAATGGCATTCTTATAGTCATCAAGAGACCGTTATTTTGTGAAGGGCACATGGGCTAATCAAGGTTATCTAGCAGGGGTTGTGAATGAAGACACTACTTAAAGGTTGGAGACAGAGAGAGATAAGGGAAGTGAGGGCAGGATCTAGAGAATTAGGGAGGAGTTAGGGAGGATGCTAGTGGAGAATGAATTCTCATGAGCATCATGTTTATGTCAGCAACTGCATGAAAGGAATACAAGAGCAGGGGTAGGCTAATGCAGGATAATGAGGGTGTTTGGTCACAGACATTACCTATCAGGCAAGAAAATGCTCTCTTCTCAGGGGAAGGAAGAGTCCCCTATCTGTGGGAACTTACTGATTTGGTGGGTTGGGCAAACCTTGGTCATGCTAAGAAGATGACAGTTGCAAGATTGTGGCCCTCTGTGTAAAATTAGGTCAACAAAAGGAACAGGGTATGTTTGCTGGCAACACTGGCTCTCACATCAAAAGGAATAACAACTACATTCAGGGAAGAATATTAAGGAAATGACCAGCTGACTAGAATCAAGAAAGGACTGAAGGGAGGTTGGACTAAATGGCCTCTGACGTCCCTCTCATATCTAGGTCTATGATTTTCTTTTCCTCTGCTTTTGGGCATAGATGTGTTTATTACGCCTGTCCTATGAAATCTTCAATGTCTCCCTATTGCCTATTTATTAAATTTCAAGCTTCTTTTCCTGGAATTCAATTCTGTCCACAATTAGACATCTTTGCACTTTTCTAGTTATATCTCCCCCTATACTCTATGACCCATTCTTCAAACACTATGCATTTCATCTCTTTGGCTTTATTCCCTCCCCCTTTTCATCTGATGGATTCCTACTTATCCTCTGAAATCCAATTCAAGTATCAATCCTTCCATGAAATTTTCTTTGATTCCTCTTAGCCATAGTGCCCCACCACTCCCTCATAATCCTTTGCTATTTCTCCCTTAAACTTGGATCATAATCCTAGAATTGGAAGACATTTAAAAGCTATCTGCTCTATTTTACAGATTGGGGAAACTAAGGCTTTCACTGCAAGCTGATTCCTCTAAGAGCAGGGATTCTTATATTGGGGTCTGGAAATCCAGATGGAAAAACAAATCATATATTTATTTCAATATAATAAGTTTCCTTTGTGTTGAGGTTCAAAAGTAGAGCCTAAAAGGTTGGCATTACAGACTGGTATTCCGAGGTATCTCAAAAGAATTTTGAGATTTGAACCCATCTCCAAGTCAAAGAACCAGAAGGAAAAAAATAAAGTTATAGGACAAAGTTAGAGAGACCAGAGCTTCATGTTACTTATTTGCTAATTTTATGGCTTATAGGTAAATTTGAGGGTTGATCTACTCACTATTATCTCAGGAATTTGGTTATCACTGATCAGCAGATTATCTATCTGACAGTCAGCGATGTTTGTAGAATTGTTCTAAGGCCAGAAAACTTTAGAATCATTGACAGATTGTTAGAGCAATAGCACTCTAAGGTCAGTGCACCTCAGGATTATTGCTATATTTCCCCTAGAAGCTGTATCCTATCACTTTATAACCCAACATTTTATTTTATGCATTTAAAAACACAATTCTAAGAAGGAATCCATAGGCTTCACCATTCAAAAATTCCTCATCTCGTGCCAAAATTCTTACTATCATGCTATTTCTGCCTCCTTATAATGTGATTATATTTATTTTTTAATAATAGCTTTTTATTTTTCCAAATACATGCAAAGATAGTTTTCAACATTGTGATCATATTTATTATAGCTGTTTGTGTTTGTGCCTAATCTCTTTAATGGACAGTCAACTACATGATAATGGGAGGGAGAGAAGAAATAAAGAGAATTATCATTTATTAAGTGCCTACTATGTGCCAGCTATTGTGCTAAGTGTGTTATAATTATGATTTCATTTGATCCTCATAACCACCTAGGAGGTAGATGCTATTATCCTCATTTTATAGATGAGGAACCTGAAGAAGACAAAGACAAAGTGACTTTTGCAGAATCACACAGGTACTGAGTGTCTGAAATCACATTGGAGTTCAGGTCCTCCAATCTCGAGGTCCAGGGCTCAGAAAGCAGACAGTGTGTATGTAAACATAAATACTCTCCAGATATAACATATATATTGAATCAAACTCTGCACACAGAGGGTGCTTAATAAATGTTTGCTAAGACTATGAAAGCCATGAACAAAAGAAAGAGCCACAACAGACAGGCTGAAACTAAATTAAAACCAAGGGCAGCATATGAATGATAAAGAAAAAGTTAAACAGAGCTCTCCAGAAACAAAATCCCAATTGAAGGTCCCAGGAATATTTAGCCTGGAGAAAAGAAATTCTTTTAGGACCAGAGTTAAGGGTAGAAGGGAGTAGTATTATAATAATACCTCACCTTTCTATCAAAGGCTTATTCAACAACTTCTAGCTTAAGATTTATGACCCTACTATTCAATAACCCTCCCTAATATAAGAAAAAACAAAATATCTTACCAAGAACTCCACTGACTCACTAATGAATGCAGAAAAGATTTATTTTACATTCTTGGAAGAATGGATGCCTAGGTGAGTAGACACACCTTTGAAACTCCAAAGGCAGCATTTAATTTTCTATTCTACAGCACAAGACCCTCTACTGATTCACCATTAATTGGATGTTACAGAAGTTACTGAACAATCATCTCCACTTCTCATTACATAGCTGGTTCCTGCCCCAAAAGAGCTTCCATTCTAGAAGAAGGAAGGTAACAGAGAAAGGCTAAGGGCAAAGAACAACAGATTCTTTTCAAATCTCAGGCCAGCAGCCCCAATTACAAAAGTCAGTCCCAATCCCAAAGGAGCTTACATTCTTTTGGGGGAAGATAACTAACTTCCACCTTTGATTATTCTTTGAGATTCTTGTGGGTTTCAATTTTCTAATTTAAGTTTCATTTCTCCAATTTAATTTTCACAACTGTGGAAACCCAAAATGCCCATCCATTTCTTACACTAACAACTTGGGGGACTAGCAAAAGCTTCCTCTGGTTCCCCAATGTTTACAAAGAGTCATTGAACAGTGTTCTTTCTATTGTTATATCTTTCTTTTAAAATTACTTTTTTCATTTAACAAAAATCTATTTATTGCAACTAGATGATACAGTGGATAGAATGCTGTAACACTGGGCCCCAAGTTAAGAAGGCTCATCTCCCTGAGTTCAAATTTGACCTCAGACTGCTCCTAGCTGTGTAACTCTGGCAAGTCACTTAATCTTGTTTGCCTCATTTTCCTCATCTGTAAAATGAACTGGAGTAGGAAATAGAAAGCCATTCCAGTATCTACCAAGAAAACACCAGTCAAATATAACTGAAAAAGAAACTTAATAGCAACAAATTTTCTCTGCCTTTCTTCTCATTGTAATTGGGGGAGAAGAGATAAACCCCTTTGTTAATGCTACATATTTCGAAGAATCTTAGATTAATAGATGATGCTAAAGAAGAAAGAGCTAGATAAAATGACAGACTATTAGGCAGAAAGACAAACAACATTTATTAAAAACTTATGTTTCAAATATTGTACTAATAACTGAGAATGCAAATGGAAACAAACAAAAATCAACCCCTGCCCTCAAGAAGCTTTTATTCTAATGAAAGAAAATGATACTAAAAAAGAATTGGCACAGCAGAAGGCAGAATCCTAAGAGTCAGGAGTAGAGCTAGTAGAAAAATCAGTACAAATAATAAGAGAAATGCAAACCAAAACAATACCAAGTTTTTACATTATACCCAGGAAATCATCAAAGACCTTAATAGTGTTGGAGAGATTGTAGAAAGATAGGTCCACTAAAGCTTATTGGTGAGACTGTGAATAAGTATAATAGTTTTGGAAATCAATTTGGAATCATATAAATAAAGTGACTAAAATATCCATACCATTTGACCCAGATATATGGTATGATACCAGATAGGTATGATGAAGCATAAAGTTCTGGGAGAGCAGTTTGGGATGTGAAAAACTCACAAAGGCTTCTCATAGCCACAAGGAATCATTTTATTTCATAAAAAGATCAAAATTGGACAGATCAAAATAATCTCACAATGAGCTGTAAGTAAAGGAAGGAGGTCAGTGGTGAAGAGAGAAAGGGGAAATAAAGGCAGAGTCTAGAGAGTTAGGGAGAAGTTAAGGAGGGTCCTAGCTGAGAACAAACTCACCTGCTTATTTTGTCTAAGTGAGCAATTGCATGATGGGAACACAGAAAGTGGGATATGCTAATACAAGGTAATGAAATTGCTTTGGTCACCAAAATTACTTGTTAAGAGAAGAATATCTCTAGTGTTACTCTTCAGATTTGATGATTTGAGCAAGCTTTAATCATGCTGACAAGATAACAGTCCTCTAGGTGATAAAATTGACCATGGTAAGAGTTTGCATCATTCCTAACATTAGAAACAGGATGGACTGGCTATAGTTCACATCATTCCTGACAATGACTGCACCATATCAGGTATACTCCAGAAATGTCATTGAAAAGAAGAAAGCCCCCATTGTCACCAAAATATTTACAGCAGCACTTTTTGAGGTAACAAAGATTTAAACACAAAGTGGATACCCATTGACTGGAGAATGACTAAACAAATTGTTTTACACAAATGTAACAGTATTACTGTGCTATAAGAAACAAAGAAAAATATTGATAGAGAGGTACATAAAGATTTATATAATCTGATGCAGAGTAAACAGTCAAGAAAATATTATATATAAGTACAGCTACATGAACAGAAAGAACAAATCACAAAACAAGCAAAAATGAATATTGTAAAAAATAACAAAGAACAAGCATGATGCCAAAGAAGATCTAAAAAATGTCTCCACTACACTCCTTTTGCAAAAGTGGGAGGTCTGTAAGTGAGTACATTACATATATTTTCAAACTTTCTGCTTCACTGATTGGTTTTGCAGAATTTCTCTTTATTTATTTTAAAAATATTCATTATTATTTGTTTTATGGCCCTTTGGAGGAATACTAGGAGAAACATTAATGATATAAAAAAGATACCAATAAGAATCTATTTATTTAAAAAAAAATTATGGTCTTGGAGATGAACTCAACAATTGGAGGAAAGTGGAGTTATCCTCAGGGTGAGAAGACTCATGGGTGAAAGGTAGAAATTTGGGGGAGTCAGGAACAAGAAAGAGAAGTAAATGATTTTATGTGTGGATGGGAGGTAACTTGTGTGGCCAAATTGTGAAAGATCATAGCAAAGGATGGACAGGTTATATTCTGAAAAATTGAAAGGAACATCTAAATTGAGGTGATTACAGATGCATTACAGTATTTGAGTCTATTCATGATAGTTATTAGCTATGAACCAGAAAAGATACATCCCTTCCCTTACAATATATTCAGGCCAGAAGGGGGTGGAATGAGGGTGGGGAGGGTAGGATAATTCACACAGAAAATTACCCTAACATATATGCAATGATACGTAAATGAGGACATGGAACATTTACAAAGTACTCTCCTACAATCTGCCTTGAAAAGAAGAACTAATGCTTGCTTTATTTTCTCCATTATTTTTTGACACCTAAAGGGTTGGAATAGCCAGTATTTCTAAAGTTAATTCAGTGGCAGAACTATCACAGGGCTAACTCTCTGGAATAATGGCTGCTGGGAACTCAGATACCAAATAGAGGGGTGGATGGAGGAAATTCGTAGATCTAGCTCTAGAAAGGACCTCTGAGACCACCTAATCCAACCACCTCATTTTGCAGTGGGGGAAACTGAGACCCAGAAAGATGAAGGGACTCCCTTGAGACCACATAGGAAGGAAATAGGAGAATCAGGGTATGAACCCAGATTTGACTTCCAAATTCAGCTTTTTCTGGGTGGGAAGGCATGGGGCTTCTGATGCTCACCCAATGTTACCTCTGAATGTTGAAAAATTTCCACCTTTCAAGAAAGAACACTTGACCGGTCAGGATCCCAGCTAATAGAGCTGACCTAGAGCAGACTCAGAGCAGCTAGGAGTGTGCATGTGAAGACAGGCCTTGATGGATGGCCTTTGTGCATGGGTGAAGTTGGCTAAACATTTACTTTCCCACTCACCAAGTTGGCACATGTTCATTTTCTATTTAAATGGTCTGCATTAAAAGAAAAAAACTTAAAAAAAAAACCTGTTATTATCCAAAGCAAACAGGTGCATTGAACAGAGTTGTAGCTGAAAGGAAATGCTATGAAACACATTTTGCAGAATCCACATAATGCCTAGAAATTATTGTTAATAAAAGCACAAAGCTGTCCCCAAGTTTCACTGCTTAATTTCTATATTAACATTATTACACAAGGTATTTATTAGTCACAGGTTGTAGGTGTACAGAGCTCTCTATCCAACACTTAAAAAGACAAATAAAATCTTAATCTAAACTCTAGGGTAAAAATCTTTCCTCACTTTCCACTCCTAGAAGCCCACTTTCCCTCAGCTCATTGAAGTGACTTTCCTGAGGCAACAAGTTTTGTTGACAAAGGAGATTCAAAGATGATGGCTGCACCATGGGAGGAAGAAGATGTCGGGATTATGGGGCTGCAGTGGATAAAATGCCAAACCTGGAGTCAGGAAGACTCATCTTTGGGTTTTCAAATCCAGCTTCAGATAAATACTAGCTGGGCAAGTAACATAATCTTATTTTCCTCAGTTTTCTCATCTATAAATGAGCTGAAGAAGGAAATGGCAGACCATTCCAGTTTCGTTGCCAAGAAAATGCCAAATGGGGTCACAAAGAGTTGAACATGACTAAAATGAATGAACAACAGTAAAACAACAACAAAAGTTTTTGTATATTTGTTTTTCAAGAAAAGACATCCAAATCAGGGTGGTGGTTTAGAATATTAGTACTGGATTCAAATAACCCTTGATAGTCCAGGATTGTCTAATGACAGTGTCAGAAACGACTGGAAGATCATGCTGAAGGGAGTAGGAACAGCTCTCACTGCTCCCTCCATCATGTACTATTCACACAGGATTAGAACCCTGACCTCAATTACTTTTTTTTCCCCGAGGCAAGTGGGGTTAAGTGACTTGCCCAGGGTCACACCCTCAATTACTTTTAAAATGAGTTAACAATTCACATTTCTATTGTTTGTGGATGTTTATAAAACATTTTATTCACAACAAATCTGTGAAACAGATCATAAAAGTATTGTTATGTCCATTCTATAAATGAGCAAACTGAAATTGATCTGTCTAACAACTCAACCACAATCATACATTAATAGGTTCATTGCCACTGCAGATTAGACCTCTTCCCACTTTTACACTCTTCCAACATCAAACCAGACTTCATTCCACTCAAGAAATTTCTGAGTACCTAGATTTGAGCAATTCTCTGCTCAAAATCTTGCATTAGCTCCCTCTTGCCTAATGAGGTGCAGAATACATTGGCAAGATTATTGCCATTAGACTAAGAGAGATCTACGTTGAATTCTATCTCTGACACTAACCTGTGACATATGGAAAGCACCTAAGCCCTTTAAACCTATTACATTAATTGTAAAACAGGGCTAGAAAATCCATTTTATTGTGAGAATCAAAAAACATGTGTATAGATACAAAACATAAATGTAGACAAATCTGAAAGCACTAAATGTATGTCTGTAACATTCTATCTAATTATCCATCTAGCTATCCATCTATCAATCTCTATGTATCTATCTCTCCATCTATATACTCATCTATTTATCCATTCATCTCTCAATCTATTTGTCTATTTGTCCATCTATCTTCCTAAATATTTTGCCTATAATTTTATTTATGGGAGGAGCTCCTGGATGGAGAAAGCACCTTCTCTGCAACTTCAATTCTTGTAAAGTTGCCTAGAACATTGAGAACTGACTTGCCTAAGGTCTGTGTAAGAAGTGGGATTTGAGTCCAGATCATCCTAACTTTGGGTTTAACTATCTATGTACTACATCATATTTCCTTCTCTGTAAACAGAGAGAGACAGAGGCAGCAGATGAGAGAGAGGGGGGGGGGTAAAGAAAAGGAGAGAAAGAAGTAGAAGGAGTGGGAGAAGGAAAAGGAGAGCAAAACAAGGAAGAGGAAGAAGGGAGGGAGGGAGGATATAGAAAAGATATGAGGGAAGGAGAGATGGAAAGAGAGAAAAGTAGTAAAAGGAAAGAGGCAGGGAAGTAAAAAGAAAGTGTGTGTGTCTGTGTGTGTGTGTGTGTGTGTGTGTGTGGCCTAGCAGCATTTTTTCTCAGATAAAATTGTTAGCTTTTGTGACCTTGAGCAAGATATTCAAATTCTCAGTATCCTCAGACAAGTCTCAAAAAGTCAGTTCTGGGACTGGTGCTGACATGCAGTAGTAGGTAATTTCCTCATTGGGAATCTTCTATGCTGATAAAATCTTGTCTAGTCACCCCCCACACTCACACTTTATAATGTTCGGTTTCGATTCTAATCCTTTAAACTCCCTAGATCTAAACTTGGAGGACTCCTCAGAACCCCACTAGGCCAAATGTCATTTTACAGAGAAGGAAATTTAGACACCGGGAATTTAACTGATGTGTCTAAAGTTCCACAAGGGTCACAAGCACCAGAGCGATATTTGAACCCAAATAATCTGCCTCCATTATATGTGCTTTCCACAATGCCATACTGCCTCTCTAGATCTACAGATGCTAATAAGTTATTGTCCTATCATCTCCATCTTCAAGGAGACCTTCTGGGGACATAATGCCTTAATTTAAGGGAATATTCTAATATGAATTTGAGTTACTGGGACAAGGAATAAATAATAGCTAGCATATGTGCCAGCCACTATACTAAGCACTTTACAATTATTATCTCATTTGATCCTCAAAGGGAGGCAGATGGTATTATGATTCCCATTTCACAGATGAGGAAACAAAGGCAAACAGATTAAGTAGTGTACTTAGGGTTATACAGCTAGTGTCTGATTCTGGATTTGAACTCAGGTTTACCTGATTCCAGAGCCAATACTCTATTCAACTTTCCTAAGATGATGCCTAAGTACCATTAGTAAGGTGACTCACTGGTTCCATCAAATCACATCCCTAAGCAGACTCAGAACTTGACCATGTATTGAGTCAAATTTGTTTTTGAATTGCCTGACCAAGCATTTCTTCTCTCTAGAAACTTATATCATTTTTTTCCCATAGGACCCTGGATTCTAAGAGCTATCACTTAATCTATATAATATTATATTATATAATAAAGATTAATTAAGAGTTTACTATGTGGGTCAGCTAGTTGGTGGATGGAGCACCAGCCCTGAAGTCAGGAGGACCTGAGTTCAAATCTGGCCTGAGACACTTAACACTTCCAACCTGGGTAAGTCACTTAACCCCAATTGCCTCATTAAAAAAAAAAAAAAAAAAAGATTTTACTATGTTCCGCGCACTCTGCCAAACACCGAAAAGACAAATTATAAAAAGAAAGACAGATCCTGCCCTCAAGGACTTTATAATCTAATGGGGAAGACAACAAAAAAGGAAGCAGAACGGGAGGAGGGTGCCAGAGAGTACCTACATGAGCATGGAAAAAAAGAAAGACAAAAGAAGGGTTGAAACCCAATAGAGCAACAAATGAAGAGATGTCTGGGGTCTTAAGTCCCCTATGTAAAGGGAAACAATAGAAGGAGATTTTTGCTCCACCTTCTGATCTTCCTATCAGAGAGGCAGAAGCAACTCAGGGTACCAATGAGGTATGGCAAAAACAATCATGATGGGGAATTTCCTGGTGATGAATTTGTAATTGGTGTGCTCGATGGTGATGGTCAAGCTGAAACCAAGCAGAGTAGCTGGTGGAAAGTAATCTGGCCCCTTCTTGTCGCCCAATCCCTCTGCCTGAAATGTGACAGATAAGAAAACAGAAGCCCAGAGAGATTAAGGGATTTGTAGTAGCTCACACAGAATTAGAAGCAACATGGACTTAAGTTGCTGTTCCTCACATGCAATACCCTCCCTACCTCTGTCCCTGTTCCCCGATGGTCCCCCATGCCAGGAACACACTTTCCCCTCTCCTTCACCTTTTGGTTTGCTTGGTATACAAGACTGAATTCAAATCCCTCCTCTGCAGAAGACCTTTCCAGGTCCCTGACCCTCAAACTCCCCTGCTACTGCCTTCTCTGAGATTACCTTTCACACACACTGTTCAGTGTACGTGGAAAAGTCTTAGGGAAATTTTAGACTTTAAGAGCTTAAATGTGCATTAAACCTGTTGGGACAAATGGTAGATGTCATATATATTTGCATGTTACTTGTATGTCATCTCCCTCATTAGAATGTGAGCTCTGAGGACAGATATTGACTTTTTTATTTGTTTTTGTTTTTCTTTGTATCCCCAGCACTTGGCACAGTGCCTGACGTGTAATAAGCACTTAATAAATGTTTATCGACTGGCTTGGAGTCAAGAAATTTTTGTATTGCAATCCAACCTCTGAAACTTCCTCTTCTTCTCTCTGAACCCCAGTTTTCTCATCTATAAAAAGGGATAGAATGCCTGTAGTCTCAACCTCCTAGAGTCATTGGAAGGACCAAATGAGGTCACATATATACAGTGATGTGCTTTTCAACCTGAAGCATTATAGAAACATTTAGTCTTATTATTAGTGTGTTCATCAGTCTCATTATCAGATTCATAGCTGAGTCTTCAGACCTCCCAGCTCAATGCACTCTCTGAGACTCCACGTTTATAAAAATAATTCCACAGCAGTTTTTGCTTTCCTACTTTGGGTCTGTCCCGGTGGGCTTAAGCACGCCATCTCTGACCAACTGTGAAACCATGGAAACACAACACCAGATTGAAAAGGCGGCAAGCAAATTAGCTGGCTCAGCTCTGCAAATGATAGACTCACAATCCAATTTAATCAGCTCATCTTCTCTGCATCTCAACCTGGTCTCATAAACCTGCCATCATGGTGTGGTTTTTTTCCCTCCATGTGACAGAGCAGAACAGAACAGGGACCCTCTTCCTTAGCATTAAAGATCTACATGGCCTCAAGAAGATACTCATACATTTTGTAAATGATGCATTGTGTTTGGAGACATCAGTTACTTCCAAACAAACATCGTTCCCTACTCCCATCACCCCCACCAGAGATCTGTCCCATAAAAGTGATTACACAAAGTCACCCAAAAGAGTGACTATATCTATAATTTGCCAACTAGGTAGAACCACAGTGCACAGGGTGCTAGGTTTTGAACTTGGGAAATCTGAGTCCAAATCCAAACTCAGACATTAGTAGCTGTGCAACTCTGGGAAAGTCACTTAATCCTATTTGTCTCCATTTTCTCATCTATAAAGTGAGCTAGAGAAGGAAATGCCAAAATCCTTCAGTTTCTCTTCCAAATGGGGTCACAAAAACTCAGCCACAACTGAAAAAACTACTGAATAACAAGAAGAAAGAAATTATGATGATGATGATGATGATAACTAGCTCTTATAAAGCACTTTAAAGATTCACAAAGCACTTTACAGATATTTTATTTCATCCTCACAACAACTCTTGGAAGCAGGTGCCCATTTTACAGATGAGGAAACTGAGGCATATACTAATTAGGTGACTCGCCCAGAGTAATAAACCTAGTGTCTGAGGCAGGATTTGAATTCAAGTCTTCCTGACTGCAGATCCAGTGCTCTACCTACTTTACCATCTGTGACCATAGGCTCATTGATGTAAATCTAGACCTGGATGAGACCTCAGAGGTCTAGTTCAATCCGCTCTTTTTAGAGATGAAGAAAGAGTGATGAAGTGATTTGCCCAGCATTATACAAGTAAATGACAGTAGGTCACATATCCAAATCCTCTGCCTCTAAATCTAGCATATTTTTCTCCAATAATTTAGAACCCAGAGAAGCCATCCTTACCAATTCTTTTGATCTGTTCCCTCTCCCCCTGTTGTAGGAACTGGGTCTCACCTGGAGAAGGGAGGGGCATGATGTCTACCTTTGATTATCAGAAGTGATGTCAAGCTGAATGGGGTTTGGTTTATTCTGTCTGTGTCTAAAGGGCAGAACCAACAGTAATGGACAGACATTTCAGTGAATGACTTAAGCCTAATATAAAGAAAAACTTCCAAACAACTAGATTTATCCAACAAAGCAAGGGGATGAGTTAACTTGACTATTTCCCCCTTATTCTTTGAGAGAAAGTCACCCAAGCCCCTTTCTTTTTAATAGAAGGATTGAATTCTTGACATGTTCCTGGCAGCTAGTGCCTGGGCCAAGCCAATTACCTTAAATTCAACCCTTTCATTTTACAGAGAAAGAAATTGAAGTCCCAGAAGTAGCTAGAGACCATCCCCTGCTTCCTAGTCTGTTTCAAAGAATAAATGGGATTTGGGGAGCTTTGGTCTCTTCTTGAATGTTTGCTTCTACTTCTGAGTCTTTAAAATGTGACAGAATTTGTTGGCAAATAAACCCTCAAACTATTTGCTGCATTTTATTCATATCTACATCCATAAAAGGGAGGAGAATGAGAATTATACCATTCAGCGATGAGATAAATGTTGTGCCATGAGGTTGAGCTGGGGGATAGAGCCCTAGAACAGAAGAGAGATGGGCTGGTAATAATTTTCACTATAGTCTTGCAAAAAAAAAAAAGTAATAATAACCAGAGCTGAAAAGAGAGGATGTGGGTTCAAATACTGTTCTTAATGTAGAATCCTATTTTTAAATGCACAACATAAAATATCTATTTGACCTTGGACATGTCATTTGTTTGATGATAAAATGTGGGAGTCAGACTAGAAGCAGTCTACAAGTCAGAAGCAGCACCATGGGAAAGAAAAGCAGCTGCCATTTTAGTTTGTGAGAACTGGAATGTTAGTTTTCCTCTGTGTGCTTCAGAGGAAGGAAGAATCACACTCACCACCAACCCCTAAGCACAAAATATAGCAACAGCTATCACAGAATCCCAGGGACCAGTGCCTGAACTTCTTCAACAAGTTCTCCCTCCATAGTTAGATGGCTTTTACTGGCTCCATTTTATAGATGAGGAAATTAAGCATCAGAAAAGAGTGTTAAAGATGGGATTTGAACCTGTCTTTTCTAACTCTAATTCTTCTTTCTTTCTGTTTTTCTTTTTTTTCCTTCTCCCTCCCTCCCTTCCTTCCTATCTTTCTTTCTATATTTCTTCCTTCCCTTTTTCTTCTTTCCTTCCTTCCTTCTTTCCTTTCTTTCCTCTTCCTATTTTATAATGCATTTCTTCTTATTTTCTGCTTAAAATAAAAGATAGTCTTAGCTAATATTTCACCTTCTATGGGAAGCTTTTCCCATCTTACTTGATGATAGTCTATGTTATTATTCTGTCTGTCACATCTGTATACAACTATTTGCACGTTCTCTCCCCATTACACTGTGAGTTCCCTGAAGGCAAAGTTTGCTTTTGCCTTTCTTTGAATCCCCAATGCTTATCATAGTGATTGGCACATAGTAAGTGCTTCACAAATGCCTGCTGGCTAACTGATCAATTAGAAGTCCTTGGTGTGTGCACATTTGTGCATATTGGACAGCTAGGAGGTGCAGATAAAGCACCAGGTCTAAAATCAAGAAGACTTGAGTTCAAGTTCTTCAGAAACTTACTAGGTGATCCTATAAGTCACTTCACCCTGTTTGCCTCAGTTTCCTCATCTGTAAAATAAACTGGGTAAAGAAATGGCAAATCACTCCAATATCTTGCCAAGAAAATCTCAAATGGGGGTCACACAGATTCACACACACACACACAACTGAAGAGCAAAATCTTATGCATGAGTATTCATATGAGTGTGAATATATGTAGATATGTGTGTCAAGTGTATGTATGTGTGGTGACTCATAGCAAGAATGAGGCAAAGTAGCTCATTCCAACTTTGAACTATTATTTTTCAAATCAGTCTTTCTTTAACATGACATTCTGCCAGTAAAGGAGAAAATCGCCTCAGCTACCCTCATCTGTGAAATAACACCATCCATATTCCCCACAGGAAAGGCCCAACACCTGACTGAATGTCTATTTAACCAAGTACTTCTTAAGATGGAAGACTAAAAGCTTGTCTATTTCCACACATTTATTGCCAGAGAACATCTAACTTTACTATAATGACGACATTTTGAATGCAGGTACAGACGAGTTTGTTTCACAGCCCAAAGGAGAATTGATTGGAAAGTTTGATAAAATTCCATTTTCTGCTGTGGCTTTATTTTTTTTTTATGTATCTCAGTAGGGGGGAAATGAACATTTCCCACCAAACAAGACAATATTCAGCTGCACTAAGATAGTGATGCCCACAATATAGACGTGCCTTTTTCACACTCTCTATTGTGTTCAATGTTTGAAGAAGCTAGCCTAGAAAGGCCATTTGTTTGAAATGCTCACCTGAGAGAGAGAGAGAGGCTGTCTATCCAATGCAAAGTGAAACAATGTCCTTTGAATACACATGTGACAGAACCTCAGATAAAGGAAAAAGTCATTATTCTCAGTAAATAGCACCCTTCAGGAGAGAGAGGGCTAAGTTCCCTTCATAAAGGGAATGTGGGTGTGAAGCCCTGGAAATTATAGATTGATGGTTTAGTACAGAGGAGAGATCATGAGTTCTAGAAGCAAAGGACCTCAACTGAACTCTTTCCCCTAATATTAAGATGTATATATGAGTGGATAGATAGATAGATAGACAGACAGACAGACAGACATATATGCATATATATAGAGATATATGTTATTGTAGTATGTATATAGATATCTCTGTGTTTTCTCATATGGCTCTTCCAACTTTCAATCTACAATCTTTTTATTAAAGCTTTTTTATTTTCAAAACATATGCAAGGACAATTTTTCACCACTAACCCTTGTAAAGCCTTGTGTTCCAATTTCCCCCCTTTTCCACCACTCCCTCTCCTAGATGGCAAATAATCCAATATATGGTAAACATGGTAAAAATATATGTAAATCCAATCAATCTATACTCTTTTGATTGCAAAAACATTGGTCTCTTTTTGTGGGATTTGTTTTTTTTTTAATTTTTACATTTTTTTTGTTTGGGGGCAAACAAGTAAAGAAAATGGAAAGTTATGAGCTAAAATGAATTTCACAGACCAAATCCCAGAATGCATAATGAGCTATGTCTCCGTTGAGCAGCCTTTTATAACTGAGATGATATTAAGACCATCCATCTATCTCAATATTCTTTTCTAGGAAGTCATACATAGGGAGAGTGGGAGAAATAGTCTTATCCTTAGCTATACAGATCAAGTTAAGGTGTGGAGCACTATGTCCAGAGTGTTGTACAGTTGTTAGGACACTGGGCTTGGAATCAAGAACACTTGGGTTGAAATCCCACATTACATGTTCCATTATTTCCTGATTCTTGGCTTCTGAGATCAAGTGGAATGAGTCTTTAGCCCTTCCCACAATACAAAACTTTAAATATCCGAAGATAACTTTCATCCCTCACTCTTCCTCTACAAGTCTTTTTTTCTTCTGAGCTCAATATCTGCAGTTCCTTCTTCTGACACTTAAATGATATAGTCTCCCTTCCTCTCAGTATCTTCCAGTATTGTGGAGAGGGCAATAAAATTATGCTTCCTCTGACATGTCAGAGAAATATTTGGCTCTCCAATTCCAAAACTCTCCCCCTGAATGTTCTGGGAAGCAGCTCTGGGTAATTTGAAAAGCCCCACCCAGTTAGTCCTAGGACTATAATGGGAAAGGAAAATTGGGAAGGACGGGAAGACCTCCCAACCCTCTGGATCCACTGGAGATGTCAACATGCAGAGATGCTTGAGGGTAAAGAACTATGAAATTATCTCAGAACCTAGAGGTCTTGGTGATGGAAATCCACCAGAAAGGTAAGAAGAGTGACCCCTGTGAGAACTTGTATGAGGCTAAATAGTACTCAGTGGTGCATCATAGCAGTAAAGAAGACCTCAGAAGAAGGTACCATGGTCTACAACTATATTTTGATCTATTATACAGTCTGCCCTGAATTCTGAAATGCTCTTCTCCATCTCTGCCCTGTGAGTATCCAAGATGAAAACCATTTCCCTCCGAAAGGGAATAATTAGCAGGATCTGTAGGAGATTAACTGGCCCTCCTGCACAGGAAGAGAGTGAGATAAAATGTCAACAAGAAAGCACCTGGAGAGCCTCAGGAGGAGGCTATTTGCAATGCTCTGGCCCTGTTCAGTGTCTCTAAGTAAGGCTCCTTCTAGAAACTAGACTCTAAGCAAGTGTCAGCGCTTTTCATGAGCCCCCATATGATTTCCATTTGTTTTCATTATTGTGAAACAAAATTATTCATTCTTTAAACTTTGTGAACCATGTGCTTGCAAGGGGACTAAGTGGAGTGTTGTTAGGTAGTGAAGTTCCCAGACTTTCAGGAGAGGGGAAATGAGCCAGAGAAGTGAGAAATATCACTAAATACCAAATTCCACGGACTTTGATCCTTGACAATCAGATGTGAGACATATTCACTGTAGTAAGTTGGCAATGCTGCATGTATATTTCATATTCTCTTTAATATATCCATGCTCCAAATTTCTCCAAATGGAAATCTGGGTTTTTACTAAAGAACCCTTTAGTTTCCTCCAAGAGACAGAGGCTCTCTTGTTGTTCCCCCTTCATAGGAAGCAAACTACAGTGGAATCTCAAGCAGGCCCTAGACCACAGCATTTTATTTTAATGACTCTCATTTGTCTTTGGCCTTATCAATAATGAATCAAACTAAGTGGGACTAAAACAACTTTCCCTGAGGCTGTGTCTTATTTTGTTAAAAATGATACCCCTCTTCAAAGGGGCAGCTATGTTTCTGGAAATGTTCCTCTTGTCTCTGTAGGAGAGGTTTAAACTGGAGCTGGGAAAGAGCGTGATGATTTGTCCAATCTCTTAGAAATCTAACAGCGTACAACCATTTCCTATCATCCTTTTCTTTCCAGCCACAACCCGACTCTGTTTCCAAGAGAGATCAACAGAACCCTGTAATTCATTACTCATCACTAGCTAGTCTTTCACGGGAATAACAATAGTAGACTCTTGTATCAGTCCTAAAGGTTTTTTGGTTATTATTGTTCGGTGACGTCCCATGACTTGGCAAGGAGATTTGAGTGGTTTGCCATTTCCTTATCCAGCTCATTTTTCAGATGAGGCAAACTGGGCTAAGTGACCTGTGCAGGGTCACACAGCTAGGAAATATCTGAGACCAGATTTGAATTCAGGAAAATGAGTCTTCCTGACTCCAGACTTAGCACTCAATCCAGCAGTCATCTAGTTGTCCATATGTGTATATTTGTGTGTGTGTGTGTGTGTGTGTGTGTGTGTGTGAGAGAGAGAGAGAGAGAGACAGAGACAGAGACAGAGACAGAGACACAAAGAGAGAGAGAGACAGAGACAGCATCAGAGATAGAAACAGAGACAAGAGGATGGAGATGGAGATGTAGACAGAGACAGGGGGAGATGAAGGGAGGGAGAGAGGAAAGGAAGGAGGGAGCGAGAGAAAGAGAGAGATGAGGCAGTATAATATAGTCAATAGGGAATTGTTCTCAGAGCCAATAAGATTTGAATTCAAATCCCACTGTAGCTCTGGAGCAACAGAAGAGCTCTATAGGGTTCTTCTACCTACAGACAGAAGTCTATCTATAGTCTCTCTATATAGAGACTTGGAAATTGCTAGACCACAGGAAGAGACATCAGAGACAAAAAACCCAAAACTCTCATTTTGATGAATAGATAAACCGAAGTGTAAAGAAGTTAAGTAACTCAGGACAAATATATAAACTGAGACACAGAGAGGTTAAATGATTTAGAAGCATAAGAAGATTTAGAATAGTTGATCTGAATCAGAACCTCAGAGGATATCTAATTCAACCCTCTCATTTTTACAGATGAGGAAACTGAGGGAAAGCAAAGTAATGTGACTTGTTCAAAGTCTTTTAGGATGTGAGTGAAAGCCTCAGTACTGGACCCAAATCCAAATTTCTCTCTGCCAAAATTATGACCATTACATATTGTCCTACCCACCCCCCCATGGTTTTTCTCCTTTTACCTGAATATTATTAACTATGCCCTTGATGGTCACTTTGGTAGCTTGGTCCAAGATCCTGAATCTCGTGCCAGGAGAGTTGAGGCAGAGTCTTGGCTTTGACTAAGAGTCATAAATCTTGCACAACTCTAGGACCGTGTATGTGCCAGATGTGAGCAGCTGATAAGTGTTGACTTAGTTTTAATCTTCCCTGAAAAAGCTGTTCCCGTTAGTATGACCAAACAGTGAGTGGGTTTGTGTTCCAACCTTCTTAAGGAAAAAAAAAAGCAAACAGATCTATCACTGACACTAGAATGGACCCCTTCTGGCTCCTATGACAACCACATGGGTCAACACAGTTAACAGCGGCATTGGTCTTAGTGCAGTTATTGGACTTTGAGGATGCAGCTCTGGCTCAGGAGGGATTACCTGGGAATTCTCCTGCCTCTTTTCTGGCTGGGGAGAATGGACTAACTTTTTTATTCAGGAAGCAGCATCTCTGTTGGCTCTAACCATCTGATTCAACTACTGCTGGAATAGGGAAAAGAGAAAAAACATAAAAGGGAATATAAATTGAAAGGGGAAAAAACTGAAAGACAGGGAGGGGAGAGAAGGGAATGGGAGAGGAGAGAGGAGAGGAGAGGAAAAAAGGAGGGGAGGGAAAAGAAAAAGAAGAGAAGGGATGATACCCGCATGGCAAATCAGGTACACTTTTTCAAAATAGACTGAATTTAGTCCAGATTCCCAGTATTTGTTTTGTCCTGGTTGTCCAAATGGGTGAATCCTGCTCTCAGATAAATTATTTTAAAATTGAGGGAAGGAACCTGCAGGTCCTGTTTGTTTGATCATCAATCCCAGATGTTGCTTTTTACAGTGGCAGTTTTATGAGGCCGAGCTGAGGGGAAGGGGATATATAAGGCCATCAAGGTGTTTAAAAGGCATGTTGCTCTTCTGATGTCATTCCCATTAGAAGTCTTGAGCAGCAGCTGACTTCTCTTGCTCCACCTAGACAGCTACCATGAATCATTTGGGGTCACCCTTTTCTTGTATCAACAGCTTTGAGATACAATGGGGATAAATAAGATGATATATGTTATCGCCCCCACCTTTAGAGATTATTAATTCCCAAAGTTCTTCAGGGTGAAAGAGAGGTGAGGTGAATTAGTCCAATCCCACTTATTCTGGAGGAGGAGACTGGATCAGAGGGGAAAAGTAGCTTCTCCAAATTTGAAAAGGACCTAAGTAGAACAATGTAGGATTTAATTCTAATTCTGATTATATCCACCATTCTCTTTTGAATGAGTTGGAGGCTGGAGTTCACAGAAGGCATACCCCACCCTGCCAACATGATAATCATCAATTGAGCAATATTTACTTGCCTCCATCCATCTAATGAAACTTCCATTAAAGGCTGCATCTACCAAAGTACCATGTCAGAGAAGACAGTACTTTGGCCATAAGAAAGCTCAATAATTGGAGCACAAAAGGAGGATTCTATAAAGCAAAGCTATAATATTCTGAGCCCACCTGGATCCAATCCATGAGGAGCCAATATTCCCCATCAAAAAAAACCCTAATGAGATCTGGCATGGGATATGAAAGGTGCATTTTTCTGTCTTCCTTGAGGAGTTTTTCATCTGTACAACAGCACTAGTTTCAAGAAAAAGCCTGAAAGTGCACCATCAAAGTCTAGAGAAGGAAGAAACTTTAACAAGCCAACAACTCTCTCATTATGTTGTCTCATAGTTGGATTTGGCAAGTCTTGTCTCACAAAACTTCTATTTGAGCTCAATCTCTTTCTTTAGAGAAGTTCCTCCTCCTCCTGCTCCTGACTTCCTCCTCCCCTTCCTGACCTCCTCTTCCTCCTTCTGATTTCCTCTTCCTCCTCTTGATCTCCTCTTCTTCCTCCTCCTCCTCCTCCTTTCTTCTTCCTCTTCCTCCTCCCTCTCCTTCTTTTCTCTCCCTCTCTCCCTCCTCCCTCTCTCTCATAGCTGTGATATTTGAAAATGTAGTTAGCTTCCTCTTTTTTTATTCTGTCACTTTTCTTCTCTCTGGCTAACAATAATACCTATATGTCATCAACAGACCTACCAACCTCAGCAGGGCACTGCAATTTCATCACTTAGAGCATATAGCCTCAAGGCTTGGTGTTTGAAAATTGGGATTTGAGAAAAGGTATAATCTCACTCAATCCTCATCATAAAAATGGGTTTTCAGATTTCCATATTGCAAGATAAAAACCTCCTTACAAAGAAGTTTTATTTTGACAGAATTGAATATTTTTGATCTAATATTTCCCTGAAATAAATAACAGGTAGTCTGGCCTTTTCTTTCCTTTTATTTGATAAGCATAACCCCTGTTTTCATGGAAATCTGAATATGAATGTGTGTGTGTATGAGAGACAGACAGAGAGAGACAGAGCTAGAGAAAGAGACAGAAATAGAGACAGAGACAAGAGACAGACAGAGATGAACAGAGATAGAAAAACAGAGGCAGATATAGGGAAAGGGATACATATTGTTCAAGAAATGGGAAGAGCGAATTTATGAAATCATTTGATCTAGGTATAGGGAATATGGCTCCAAAGTGAAATCAAGAAGATTCATCTCATTTGCATTTGGGGGTCTCTTAACCAATTATTCCGGTCTCATCTAAAGATAATCTAAGTTCAGAGATTCTCATCAGGTGGGCCAATGGCTGATAACATTTTCATTCTCAACAACTCTTGAAAATCATCTGTTTTGTAGGGTTCTTAACTTTTTTTCTGTCAGATACCCCTTTAGCAGTCTAGTGAAGACCAGGAGATTAGGAACCCTTCCTCAGAACTATATTTTTAAATGCACAAAACAAAACATATAAAGGAAACCAATTATATCAAAAAACAATTATCAAAATATTCTTCAAAGCAAATTCACGGCCTCAAGGTTAAGACACTCTGATCTTAAATAACATGGAACGGTTGTGAGATATATATAGGATCATTAATAGTGATGGTTCACTTACTCACCCTTTTATGCTTTCTTCTCATCCTCTTTTTCCTCTTTTCCCTTACCCTCTGAGGACCCATTATTTATGAGATGGATAGATAATATCAGGGAAACAACCAATATGAACTTGGACAGACTTTGAGAGATGTGGAGCATAGAACGGCCTGGTGTGCAATGATCCATGGGGTCATGAAGAATTAGACACAACTGGACAAAAATACAAACCACAAAATTGAGGTCATAATCACTGTCCTGATGATTGCCCTGTCCCAACTCCCACTCCCCATCCCTTGCCCCAGTGTACTTTGCCAAAAGTGAAGCACTTTGTCACTATGATTGTTATATCAAGTCTCTATTTAGATTGAAAACTGTTCCATTCTTCAGTGCTCTCAAAAAAGTGCCATCAAAAATCAGATTGGTTTCTGAAAATTCTGAGTCTCCCAACAAATACCAAGTCATTGTCACATCCATCTCCTTATCTATAAAGAATTTACTCTATGGCTTCTGGAATAATCAGATTAAAGACAAAAGAATAAAGCTTGGAAGTAAGAGCTTGAGGAGTGGGACAAGAAGGAGGCTGGATCAAGTGAGGAAAAGGTAGGAGTGGAGATGTGGGGAAAGAAAACCAATATTAGACTTTGCAGCAGGGACCCTGTTCATCTCCATGAAGCTCAGCATTCTCATTTCCCAAGCAAAAGAGTTATTAGTTGGAGAATGGAAAGGGGAGCATCTAATAATGAGTCTTTAATTACGAAACTCTTTACCTTATTGCTTTTCTGCACCCCCGATGAAAACTAACAGTGGCAGTTTCTATTAGAAATGTTAATTACTTTCGTGGATAATTAGACTCACTGGGGTCCATAAGCATCTGACCTCACTTAATAATGGCAGAGATGGGAGAGGAGGAGGGAAAAAGATGGGTAGGGTTGAGAACTAGAAGAGGAGAGGGAGTGAGCTTTCACAAGTGTTGAGAAAAGTAAAAAAAAAAAAATCTAATCAGATGGAAATCTAGAACAATGCATGGAACAAAGAGAGAATGGAAGATGCCCTTGTAGTTAAGGAACAGTTGTGGAGTCCTTCAAAGCAATTTCACCCATGGAAGGTCAGACCTCAAGATGCTATTGCATGATCACTTACTAAGGGCTTGGACCAATTAATGTTGGATCTGGAATGGCAAATTGCACTGTGACCTAGTTTCCTCTCCACGTAGCTAAAACCCATTGGTTGGGAAGCAGGGAAGGATAGGATTTGGATCCCACCCCAGATATTTACATATTTTGTGATCATGAAGAGTTCCTTCAATAGAATCATAAAATCTTAAAGTCACTTAACCAGACTTAGTTAATTCATCTGTAAAATGGGGTTGATAACATTTATATTATATTATTAAATATATTATTACTTATATTATTTACCCTTCATTACTCAACAATGATGAAAGTGCTTTATAAATCTTAAAAGTTCTAGAAATGTGAGTTGTTGTTATTAGTCTAGTTGTCGCTGAAAAAGGCAAGAAAGGAGATTAGGAGGATAATATAAAAGGACAAATGTGGGTCAAAGAGTGAATAAAAGAAAAAGCATTTAAATTCTTAATAATAATAATAATAACTAGTATAACTTTAAGATTTGCAAAGTAACTTACATATATTTTCTCATTTAATCTCTAATATATGGCAACCACTGTGTTAAACACCAGGTATACAAATATAAGCAAGCAAGAAATTTACTGTCCTCAAGAAGCTTATATCCTAATAAAAGAAGACTATATAGAGAGAGCTTATATCCTAATAAAAGAGACTATATATAGGGAGCTTATATCATAATAAAAGAAGACTATATTTATATATAGGGAGCTTATATTCTAATAAAAGAGACTATATATAGGGA
>JAJPUD010015201.1:0-21396 GCA_023553655.1 Myrmecobius fasciatus
GGGGGGCAAGACAGCCCCTAAAGGCCACCCCAAAGACTAGGAGACCTGACCCCGTCAGACCAGCCAGGATGGTTCCTGCCTTCTTCCTCTTCTTCCTCCTCCTGGGTAAGACCTCTGAGACCCTGCCCTAGCTAGTGCCCAGCCAGGGCTTCAGCGGCCCCCTGTCCTCAAGGGTCTTCTCTCTGTCCTCACCTAGTGCTCCATGGCTGGGGAGCCAGGCACCTAACTGCCACAGTCCTTTCTCTCCCACTGCCTCAATTTCTTCAGCCTTTTTATAGCCCCCCATGTCCCTCTCACCCATTTCTACTGATCAGACAGCAGCCCCAACTCCCAAGTTGAGTCTTCCCTCCCTCCCTCCCTTCCTGCCCACTTTTAGCCACCTGTTGCTTTGCTTCCCTTCACTTCCCTACTGCCTCCGTCCTGGGTCCCCCGAGTCCCCTGCTGCCCGGAAGCATCAGAAAGCTTCCTTTCTTCCTCCTCTGATTGGTTGTTCCCCATGAGCTTTCTAGGGCGACTCACTCTCCTGTCCTTTCTCCCAGTTCCCCCAGGAAGCATCGGGGCCCACCTGGACCGGACCCCCTTTCCAAATCCGGGTGAGTAAGGGGAATCTTTGAGGGTCCCTGTGGATCTGGGAGTGCACAGGAGGGATGACACCCGTGATGGAGAGGGAGGTTAGGAATTCTTCCCCTCCCCCAGCCAGAAGGGAACTATTTCCTTCTCCAAGCTTGGGTACTACCTTTGACCCTAGAATCCTGGGACTTAGAACCAGAGAGGACCTTAAGAATTATCTGGTCAAACTTCATCATTTTATAGATAAGAATATTGAGGCCCAGAGAAGTAGAAAAGTGGGTTACAGGGGAAAGAGCACTGAAGACCTGGGTCCATAGTCCACCTCTGATGCTTTCCTTTGTGATGTTGGGTGAGTCCATTTGGGAGCTCAGTCTCCTCACCTGTAAAATGAGATGATCAGAGGGGACGCCTGACATCCTTTCCAGCCCCACATCTGAGACTCTGTCTCACACAACTTGCTGACAGTCACACAGATGTAATTGGCAGAGAAGTGATGCTCACCCAGGTCCTCGGAGTTCAGGTTGAGAGTTCTTCTCACTAAGAACCTTGGAAACCATGGGATTCGCTTGTTTATTTTATATATTGGGAAGTCATCACTTTCCATGTTGGGACTCCAAGGTCACACACTTGGTTTCATTTAATCAGTCCTTCTCTGTCATTCCCTCAAAATCCAGTAGCTTTTATTTTTCGTGCATGTAGCCCAATGGAAGAAGAGAGACACTTCCATAAATGTCAGGTCTTGTTAGTATTATCTCCCCACTTGGACTGGAAGGCCCATGATGGCAGAGTCTGGGAGAGTGGCTTGTAACAGAATGAATACTGAACCCCGAGAGGGAATGCTGGAGTCAGGTCTATTAGTATAGTTACT
This sequence comes from Myrmecobius fasciatus, assembly GCA_023553655.1. Taxonomy (NCBI): domain Eukaryota; kingdom Metazoa; phylum Chordata; class Mammalia; order Dasyuromorphia; family Myrmecobiidae; genus Myrmecobius; species Myrmecobius fasciatus. The sequence continues at coordinate 1,439 of JAJPUD010015201.1, forward strand.
TAACTGTGTTCAGTTTCCCAGGCTGTCACTTCTACCATGATACTTTAAAGGGGCTGGTAGTATAGGGATTAGAGTGCTAGGCTTGGAGTCAAGAAAATCTGAATTTAAATTTGGCCTCAAGTGTTTACTAGGTATATGATCCTGAGAAAGTCATTTGTCTATCTCAGTTTCCTTACCTGTAAAATGAGGATAATAAAACCATCCCAGAATTATTGTGAGGATCAGTAGAGACCTAACCTCTCCTTGCCTCAAGTTTCCTCAAATGTAAAATGGAGATAATAATAGCACCTATCTCCCAGGATTGTTGTGAGGAGCAAACGAGATAGAATTTGTAACTCACCCAGTACATAGTTCATTCTATATAAATGTTTATTCCTTCTCCCTTTATATTATACCTGTTGTTGTTAGGAAAACACTTTTTAAGACTTAAAAGTTTGTAGAAATGTGGTTTGTCTTTTGAGGCAAGGAGAAGGGAATTCCAGACCTGTGATTCCATTGGTACAGATGACTGATGAGCTAATTCCCTGTATTAACGAAGATTGGCAACTCATTCTGAAAGTTACAGTCCTAAAGAGTTGCCAGAGGACCAGAGGGGTTAAGCAGCTTTCCCACAGTCACACAGCCAGTACTTGTCTGAGGCAGTACTTAACCCCTGGTCTTACTGATTCTGAGTCTAGTCTTCAAGCCATTGTCTCTCCTTATCATGTTGGACCTTTTATTTCATTGGAATAGGAAACTATGAATGCAGATCAGCATCTGCTCTTCTATATTTAGTCTTTGAGGTTGCCTGGGGCACTGAGAGGCTAGATGATGCTACGGCTACTCAGCCAGGCTGTGTCAGAGGAAGAGGCCTCCTTGTCATTATGATGAGGATTATTCATCTTTGTAACCCTCACCAGGCAGCTCCCTGCTGTGTGCCAAGGAGGTGTTCCAAAGTGCTTATGGATCCTCCTGTTATTTGGGGTGAGGGCTGAGAAAGGATGGCAGGGAAGGGAAGGGGGACTCTTCAATCTGGGCCTTCTCAGGGCCGGTCTCAGCCTAGCAGCTCTACTTAAGGAGACTGGGTCAAGTGGAGATGTAGGCTCCCAAGGATGCCCAGGTGGAGGGCAAGGAGAGTCCCCAGGAGCTCATCCCCACCCCTTCCTCCTTGCAGCCTGCAGGGACCCTCCTATTGTGCTCTCCAGTGTCCAGGGAATTCTGCAATGGCCCCAAGGCCAGGAAAGCCGCCTCCTCCCTCTCACTTGCATCTGGGTCATCATGGGCAGCAAGGAGCAGATAGTGACTATCAGGTAACTACTAGAGCCCAATTCCTCTGGAAATAGCCAATGAGAAACCATCTCGGGAGTGGAGGTGGAGAGGGTGGTTATTGTCTTAGCTTCTCCACGCACATGCCCAGGGGCAGTGATGAGATTCTATGTTGATCTGACTTTCCATACCTTGAAGGCCAGTCCATTTCAGGGTCTGGGCAGGGTTGGTATTAGGCAAATGACTGCTTTCTGTGCTAGTCACATACCAGACCTCTCCCCCCTTTTGGAATCCCTGTCCCCATCCCCAGTTCATCCCCTACTCTTCTCTGCCTCCTATCCTTTCTAATCCTGGGTACCATTAACATTTGTGGCAGTAGCAACGAAAGACTCATCCCAGGGCTGTTCAGGAGAGTCCAATCAGTAGTTCTTTACATTTAAAAAAAATTAACCAGCATTTATTTTCTTGCTTTCCCCACCTCCTTTCCCCACACTACCACTGAAAAAAAGAAAGAAAGAGAAACAAGAGGTTTTGGGTAGTCATCTGTATTATCTCACACAGATAGGATTATTTTCAATCCAATCAAAAAAATGGATTAAGTGCAAGGTATTGTCTCAGATACTGGAAAGTATGATTAAAAATAATATAATCCCTGCCCTCAAGGATTTTATAGTCTAGTAATGTCTGGTAACAATTATGCATACTCTAGCAGCACAAATCTCTGAGCTGATCAAGTTCAAAAATCTCATTTTGCATCATGAGTCCGTGACTTCTCTGCCTGGGTCAACATAGTCTTCTAGATACAATGAGACCCAAAATAGGGGAAGGTCAGTAGGGAAAAAGAAGAAAGGGCTGAGGAAAATGGTAAAAATAAAGGTGCCCAGCAAAGCTGGTGTTCTGAATAGCAAGCAGTGGAAGTCTGTAGTTTTGTCTGTTTTGTTTTGTTTTTAAGTGGAAGGTTGGAAATTTCTGGTAATTGGGTACCCAGAGAAGGCATAGAGTACTCTGGACAAGAGGAGGGAACGTATGTCAGGGATATCCTATAAAAGAAGGGTCAAACATACTGTATTCAACAAGCAAACCCTAGACAAAGTGTATATTGTACTAGGGCACTCTGCCCCCACCTTTGAAAATTGTTCCCTCTTTGTATTTACTGTCTTTTGGGGGTCCTAAACTTTTGCGCTAACACATATTTCTTGACTTATTACAAAATAGATGCATGCATGTCATTGAAAAACACAATTTTCTGGATTAAAAAAAAGGTTCATTTCACTTCTATTCATTGTAGAGGTAAAAAATTGTTAGTATTGAATCTTGACCGCTATCACATAGGTTTAATATGTTGGTTAGTTTTGAAAAACTGATTTTTTTTCTCTTTTATATTCCTTTTTAAATGGGTAGAAAAGACTAAAAGGAATATAACTGAAAGAGACTATGATGTGAAAACAAAGAATGCATCAAAAAAAATGTTGAGGGAGAAAAGGGAGTAATTTTCATTTAAGATAAAATAACATTAAAAAGTTTCTCTCCTCCTGTCCCCTAGCTTGCATACACTTAGTTTTGGCTCTGCTTAACAAACATAATTAAGGAAATGGAGTGTTCTGGTTAACTGGCTAACAGTTTTGCCATCAGTGCCAGGCTTAGATGCTTCTTCCTGGCTGTGTGGCTTTGGATGAGGACATTTCTCCCTTCTAACCTTCAGGTACCACACCTATGAAGTAGAGAGTCTGTAGGATCACAGGGTCATTGTTGGGAAAGCCTGAAAGAACTGTAGGAATGGGAGCTGTTACGAGTATTTGAAAGGTGTAATTGTACAGATCCTTCCTTTGCCCTTTTGACAGTTTGTTTTGTGTTATTTTTATTTGTGGATGGATCCTATTATTATAGATTATAAGCTCCTTGAGAGTAGGGACTATATTATTTTTTATCATACCTTTCCAGTACCTGAGACAGTACCTTGCACTGAATTTATTTTTTTGATTGGATTAAAAATAATCCTATCTGTGTGAGATGATCAGAAGACCATCCAAGACCTTCTTTGTCCTGAGGGTTAGAATAATGCCCACTTGTATGAGACTCCAAAAAAATTCTGGTTGTCACTGAGTTCTAGATAAATCGATGTTTGCTGCAGTTAGGATCCTGGAGCAGTCAGGGTTCTCAGCTATACAAAACTTTAAAAAAAGTTTTTTAAAAGATGCTCTTCCGTTTGGGGGTGTTTTTTTTAATATCACTTTCACTTCTCTTTCCTCTACTCCCACAACAACAAAAATCCTTCTCTCTTGTGATAAAGAAACACAGCACAGCAAAACAAAGAAACATTTTGGCAGCCTGAAAGCACGTCTCCTTCTGCCCCTCTTGTCCACCATTTTTTTTTGCAGTCACAGGCAACCTGTTTCTTCATGATCCCTTTGACTCATGATTCCATCTAAGGCTTCTCAAGGGAGGGAAAAGGAGAGGCGGAGTTGCCAGTTCATCCCCAAAGACACAATCCCCAGTCAGGGCAGTTGAGGATGGGAACCAGAGGCCAGAGGAGGGGGCTTGGGGCCAGAGGCTGCGTGTGATCTGGTCCAAGTCCCTTGGAACCCTTCGGACCCGGGGGACTCCACTGGTGCTCCCTACTACAGTGCCAAGGCTCCGGTTCAGATTTCCCCCTGCCCCCCTTGCCCTCCCCTAGGTGGCAGGCATGCCATGTTGCAAGGGTTAAAAGAGCTGCTCTGGGAAGGTTCTCTGTGACCTAGAACCCCCCGACAGTGTTAGAAGTCCCCCTCCCTGCTGCTGTTGGAAGTAGGCCGGGGGCCTCTGGAGATGACTTCTGGCTCTTGTAGGTTCCAGAAGCTGCATCTGGCGTGTGGCTCCGAGCACCTGATGCTGCAGTCCCCTCTGCAGCCGCTCGTCTCCCTGTGCGAGGCGCCTTCCGGCCCGCTGCAGTTCTCCGGGGGCAACATCACCATCACCTACGTCTACGCTGGGAACAGCCGGCCCCTGGGACAAGGCTTTCTGCTTTCCTACACTAAGGATGAGCTGGTCACCCCCCAGAAAAGGAGGAGGAGGAGGAGGGTTCCATGGGGCGGCAGAGCTGGGGAGGGGCGGTCGAGGGGCTGCAGCCCCCTGTTCACAGACCGGGTCACGTGTCTGCGCGAGGAGTTCCCGTGCCTGAATGGCAGGTGTGTGCCCCGGGCCCAGCTCTGCGACGGGGCCGATGATTGTGGCGATCAGTCCGACGAGTGCGGCTGTGGCGGCCCGAGCCCTTTCCACAGCCTGACCGCTGTCCCCACGCCCGCCTGCAACCGCTCCCTGGAAGACTTTTACGGCGTCTTTTCTTCCCCGGGCTATCCCAACTCCATCCTGTACCCGAGCCCTCACTCCTGCCTCTGGCGGCTGGATCCCCATGACGGACGGCGGCTGATTGTGCGCTTCACCACCCTGGAGCTGGGCAAGTGGGACTCGGTGCATGTGTACGATGGGCCCGGGCCCCCAGACCCTGCTCACCTGCTCCGAACCCTCAACTACTTCAGCAACGGCAAAGCCATCATGGTGGAGACGCTCTCGGGCAAGGCCACCGTGACCTACCACATGGGGCCCTGGAACAGCGGCGGCTTCAATGCCACCTACCACGTGAAAGGGTACTGCCTGCCCTGGGACCGGCCGTGCGGCGCTGGCTCTGGAGAAGGCCCCGGGGACGGCCCCGGGGAGGGCTGCTACAGCGAAGCCCAGCGCTGCGACGGCATCTGGGACTGCGCGGACGGCACGGATGAGAAAGACTGCCCCGGGTGCCTGCCCGGGCACTACCCCTGCGGGGCCCCCGGAAGCCCCGGTGCCAGCGCCTGCTACCCGTCTGCCGATCGCTGCAACTACCAAACGTTCTGCGTGAATGGGGCGGACGAGCAGCAGTGCCGGCACTGCCAGCCGGGCAACTTCCGGTGCAGGGACGATCGGTGCGTGTATGAAACGTGGGTATGTGACGGGCAGCCCGACTGCTCCGACGGCAGTGACGAGTGGGACTGCGCCTACGCCCTGCCCCGCAAAGTCATCACGGCCGCCGTCATCGGCAGCCTCATCTGCGGCCTGCTGCTCGTCATCGCGCTGGGCTGCACCTGCAAGCTCTACGCCATCCGCACCCAGGAGTACAGGTCGGGGGTCAGGAGGGGCGCGCCAGCCAGGGAGGGGGCGGCTGCATGTTCCGGTGCGGGGAGGCAAGGAGGGCGGGCCAGCTTGGGAGTCGCACTCTTCCGGAAGCAGCCAGGGGCGGGCCCACGTAAAGTCACTGGGGAGCGGACCGTAAAGCTTGTTCTCCCCTACAGCATCTTTGCCCCCCTTTCGAGAGTGGAGGCGGAGATTGTCCAGCAGCAAGCCCCTCCGTCCTACGGCCAGCTCATTGCTCAGGGGGCCATCCCACCTGTGGAGGACTTCCCAACAGAGAACCCCAATGACGTGAGTTATTCCTCTAAGCCCAGCCCGGCGCCACAGCCCTGTGTAAAGAGCCTCCGGCTGAGAGCTGGAGAGCTGGAGAGCTGGATCCAGTTTTACAAAATGCCCGGGCCAGCGTGGGCAGGCTGCCCCCTGTGCTTCCATGTCCCCATCTGTGAAATGGGAAGGCTAAAGGCGAGGCTTCCCACGCGGCCTGGTCTGCCAGCCTGGTAAAGGCTCCCTGGCCAAGCCAGAGCTCAGGAGGGCCTCTTCCCAGCCAACTAGAGCCCCTACGAGGCTCACTTCCAGTCGGCCCCGCTCTGGAGAAGACAGAAAAGAATTCTGCTCTCTGACCTCCTCCACTCATGCTTCCTTCTCTCTCGCGTTCTAGAACTCCGTGCTGGGGAACCTGCGATCTCTGCTACAAATCCTGCGCCAGGACGTGTCTTCAGGGGGCTCATCAGGGAGCCGCCGCCGCCAGCGGGGCAGATCCACTCGACGACTGGTTCGCCGGCTCCGTCGCTGGGGCTTGCTTCCCCGTGCCAATGCCTCTTCTAGGACCCCGGACTCCAACCTACAGGCGGCACCTGCCCCATCTACCTCTGATGCCCCGGAGGGCAGTCAGGGCACCCCTTTAGAAGGAGCAATGGGAGGGCGAGATCTGGAGGAGGCCCCTCTATTGCCTGTCAAGGTGCCCCTTTCTTCTACCAGCGCCCCCTGTACAGCCCCTGAAGACCCACCCCCTCCAGCTACCCCACCTCCACCCCCCTTATCCCTGTTATCTGGGGTGGTACAGGCTCTCCGTGGCCGCTTCATGCCCAACCTTCGGTCCCCTACACCCCCCCAGGCCACACCAGACCCCCGAACAGTGCCCCCATCCGAAGAGGATGAGGATGATGTGCTGCTGCTGCCTCTGGCAGAACCTGGGCCGTGGCCAGGCGAGGATGAGCCGATGCTGACCTAGGTCTCCATGGCAACAGCCCCTCTGCCAGGCAGCCCAGGAGAGGGTCTGTGCAGCTTGGGAGATCAGCCCTACCCCAGACCTGAGGAGATGCCAAATGATACTCTTCTTCTCATATCTTGCCCATAGCCTTGCTGTAGCTACTGTAAAGTTGAGTGTCCCAGGGCTAATGGGACCCTGACCCTGTTCCCTCACTATCAGGGCAGTGCCTACCATATCCTGAATAAGGAGCCTACACAGAGTTCCCACATAAAGGCCAAAAATGCGATGCTTCCTGGTTTACCCCCAGAGTCTGTGGCTATTCAAAAATGAGTTAAATAGGTAAGCTTTTAAAGGGTCAGGTGGCAGGACATTCCTCCCTTGATAATTCCTTCCCCCCTTGTCCAGAATTCTTAAAGCAGGGAAGCTCACCAATCTGCAAATATCTCCAGCCCCCAAGGAAAAGGGTTGGGACAGGACTTGGAGCTCTGCTGTTTAGGAGACCTGCACTGGTTCTTGTTCAACAAGAAGTGAAGATAATAATTAAAAAAAATGACTAAAAAATAAGTTTTTGCAGAATAATGGTGTCCTGTCTTCCACCCTTAGTTCCTCCTCCCAGGGCCAAGCCTCTGTGATCCATCCTCTTGACAATCTGTGTAGAGGGAGAGAAGAATCTGGCTAGAGAGAAGACCAAAGCTAAAGGGACAGGTCCAGTCTTGTTAACATATGCTCTTCCCCCCTGACCTGTGCCAGATGGTACAGATGTTCTCAGCACTACCCCAAGCAGAGGTACAGTTCTTGATATTCATCCCTCCTGGGTAGCACTGTGTAATTTTCTCTTCACAGACCAGGGGAACCCCACAGAAAGAGCTCACTCTTTTCACCTTCCAGCTGCATTTCTGGAGCTATCAAAAATTACATAGGATGCACAGGACACAATATTATGGAACAAAGACTATAGACACAGTGAAGGTGTAATACCTGACCACAGAGAACTTATGGTCTTCTTTTAGACGAGAAAGATGAACTTTCCCCAATCAAAAGCTCCAAGAATACAATATTGAGTATTAAGATACTTAAAATACTTTACAATAGTGATTCCTAACTTTCTTTGTATCATAGATTCCTTCGGCAGTCTGATAAAACTTTTGGATCTTTTCTCAAAATAAACTTTTTAAATTAGACTAGGACTACAAAAGGAAACCAACTATATTAAAATGCAGCTATCGAAATATTTTACAACGAAAAAAAGAAAAAAGCAAGTTTATAAAAGCCAGGTGAAGAATGCCTGCTTTAAAAGATCCATAATTTCCTCAGTGTAGCTACTCCCTCTACTGAAGCCCAGTCACAGCTGTGACTTGGCAAATGGTTTCACACATTCCTCTGATCAAACAAATGACTGTAGCCAACCTTCACACTTAGGGAGGACTGATACTTGAAACACAGATGTAATCCATTGTCAGATCCAAACTTAAAGTTCTATTCCATCACTCATTCCTTCCCCCCCCCAACTCACCTTTGTCTTGCTATTTTTCCCCTTTTCCTGTTGGGATGTTCTGTCTCTGTAAATATTCTCTCAAAGCCTATGCTAGCAGATTTTGGCGTGGTAATTCTTACAAGTAACTCAGACTCTGCCAGTATAACCCTTTAGTAGCAGAAGGCTTGAATAGGGGGAAAAAAAAGAATGAGATGTAACCCCCCTGGGAAGAGACACTGTAAGTAGGGGGTGGAAGCTTTGTTTTCCCTTCCCTGATTTACCCTGCCCCAGCCTGTCTCCATACTGGCAGAAAGTCAGTTATTGATTATACACTGTGAACATCTTTCCACACAAAGTTAATTGCATAATGTTCTCTCTCCTCTCCTGAATCAGCAGGAGTCAGAGGAAGTTCTAAGGAAGCCACAAGGAGAGGAATGGGGATTCACCCAAAGCTCTCCCTGTAGCCCTGCTCCTATATGACTCAGCATAGAGCTGGAAGTGATTTCCTTTTCTTCAAGTCCCTCTCAGTATATCAAGGGGTAGGTTGTAGCCAGTTTCACTTAATGGTCCTGTCTTACCCAAGGTGAGAAAGAATTAGCCGAAGTAGCAGCCATAACTACTTAGAGCTTTGCACTAGAGCATTTTCTTCTCCCATCCCTCACATGCCCTGAGTCACTAAACACCCCCCAGCATCCTCAAGGATCACGTTTTCCCCACTCCCCAAAAAGCTAGAATGTACCTATCTCTGTGTTGGTCTACCAGGTCTGGGGATCCCCATCAATCCGGATATGAGCAGCCCGGTATCACTGGTGATGGCAGCCTACCCAGGAACAATCCAGGTTTCTGCCTCTTCCTGTCACCTCCCTGAATTTCTTATCTATGCCAGAATTTCTAGTTTTGCCTCTGGCTGGCATTTTGGTACTAGGAAAATTCTTGTAAAAGATTGTTTTGTAGGTTTGTGCCCAAGTCCTGACCTGACTCTCTAAATGATGACAGCTCTGGACAAGACTAAAAAGTCGGCAAATGTTTATCTCTACTGCCCCAGACTCCCCTGCTCACAAAGAAAGCCATAGCACTCTTTCTCTCTAAATCCCCCAAGCAATGTCCTCCCTTCTTTCACACTATGGTATAAATGACTGATAACAGAGCTGTACCACTGACTTCTAGAGATACAGGGAATTTTAAATGGTCAACAAAGTCTTTGAAGACAAAAAGAATGGAGTCAGTCTCTAGAGCCATTTCAGACATCAGCAAGCAGGCTCACAGTCTGGTGTGTCTGTTCCTGTGTAGAGAATTTATGCCTCATTTATTCAGCATTAGTTGGAAACACATGGTTCCATGTGACTGAATCCTTTTTTCTTTTTTTTTTTTTAATAACTGCTGATCACCTGTATTAAGCACCATAATTTTAAAAACATCTTTGCTATTTTTAATTTTGTGGAGATCATTCTAAAGTAGATTGTACCTGTTCGTGGCCTTCAACATAATGTAACTTTTTTCTTCGTGACTCAGGGCCATCCATGAATCATGAAACTGTTCTCTATACATACTAGACAATGGAAAGAGTACTCAGAGGTCTTGGAGTCAGAAGACCTGGGCTGAAATTCCGACTCCCATTTAATCCAGCCCAACAAGGGCTCATTAAGCAGCTGCTATGTGTGAAGGCCTTCACTGTGATAGGTCCAAGGATCCAAAGACCAAAAGACAAATAGTGCCTATTTTCTTTTTCTTCTCTTCCTAATAATTTCATTTTTCCAATTATATATAGTACATATATGTTATATATAATTAATATGACTTTTAACATTCATTTTTTTATAACACTAGCTTTTTATTTTCAAAATAAAGCAGTTTTCAACATTCATCCTTGCAAAACCCCATGTTCCAAATTTTTCTCCCTCCCTCTCCTTTACTCCCCTCCCCTAAGGCAGCAAGTAATCCAATATAAGTTAAACACGCGCACTTCTTCTATACATATTTCCACACTTACCATGCTGCAAAAGAAAAATCAGACCAAAAGGGGAGAAAAATGAGAAAGAAAACAAAAAGCAAGCAAACAACAACAAAAAAAGGTAAAAATACTATGTTGTAATCCCCATTAAATTCTCACAGTCCTTTCTCTGGATGCAGATGGCTCTCTCCATCACAAGTTTATTGGAACTTGCTTGAATCACCTCACTGTTAAAAAGAGTCACATCCATCAGAAATGATCATTGTATAATCTTGTTCTTGCTGTGTACAATATTCTCTTGGTTCTACTCACTTCACTTAGCATCAGATCATGTAAGTCTCTCCAGGCCTCTCTAAAATTATCCTGCTGATTGTTTCTTACTGAACAATAACATTCCATAAATTCAAATACCATAACTTATTCAGCCATTCTCCAACTGATGGGCATCTATTCAGTTTCCAGTTTGTCACTATAAAAAAAGGCTGCTAAAAATATTTTTGCAAAAAAAATACATAAATAAAAAATAAAGTGAAAATAGTATGCTTTAATCTAAACAGTGCAAGTTTTTAAAGAATCAACTGAAATGTAAAATTATACAATTTACTAGAATATGAAACCAGCATGGGATCCCTTTGGGGGAAAGCATATTTTCAGGCCCCTTGAACCAGGGGTGGTCTATTTATTTGGCTCTGTGTATGTATAGGGTTTCTGTCCTCCACTCATTATCTCAAACTATGTTTTTTGAGTTATGTCTGATTTTCGTAGTTTTTCTATCTCCTTCCTCCACTTGGAGTCGTTACTTCTTGATAATACTAACAGCCACTCCCCTACTTCTAAACTTAGAGGCCCATCTATCTGACTGCCAAAGGCGCAGTTCCTCGTGAGGCTTTCAGTGAACTTCTTCCAGGACTTTCTGCCAGGAATTTTAGACATGGATTTTGTGCCATATCTTTTTGCTCATTTAAGAGTCTTTTTTTTTTTTTTACTTTCCTTTGAGTTCTCAGGTATATTCCAGATAGCTGAATCTACTCAATATGTGTTTTTTTCTTAAGAGACTGGTATTGTATAATAGAAAACTGATGGTCAAATCCCAACTCCAAAACTCCCTAGTTGTATGACAATAGGCAAGTCACCAAACTTTTCCCACCCTCAGTTTCCACATCTATAAAATAGGAACAAAATAACACAATGTTGGGGTTTAACTGTAGCTGATCAGATCAATATGAAATTGAAAGGCTCTAACACATGTTAGGCACAAATAGTTCATAGAAACATTTAGAGTGGAGATGTCTCTAAATTTACACATTTTAATTTTCTTTTGAGCTACCACATTTCTGCTTTGTTTATAAAGCCCAGTTTCCTCTTTGCAGGTACACCATGCTAGGCAGTCCTGTTCCACTGTCTCCCGTGTCTCACAATCAATTCCAAAGTTCAGCAGAGACACCTTGCAAGTGTCCTTGAATCTCTTCTTCTGATCTTCAAGGGGCAATAATCTGTAGTAACTATCTCACAAGGTTGTTAAGAGGATCTAATGAAATAATGTGTACTCAAAGTGCTATATAAATTTCAGCTGTTGGTACTAAAGTAAATGACACTAAATTTACTCCTGAGATTTCCATTTGTCCCTTCTTTCTGGGAAAGCTCAGGGTGCCCTGTAGCTCAGAAAAACACCAGAGACAGACAGATGGAATTAGGGAATAAGGAGAGAAAATAGGAGAGGGGGACAAAGAGTTAATAGGAGGGCTGAACTGTAAAGTAGAAATAAGAAAGACAAACCTAAGACAACCAAGTTTTCTTAAATCTAGAGGGTTATCGATGGGGCTTCCCTTAGATTCAGATCTTGGCACTTCTTCCTAGGGCTTGAGAGAATGGAGGTCAAAGTCAGGGAAAGGAGAGTAGTCGTTTCACCATCACTTTGAAAGGAAGATGAGTGGATAAAGGAAAAGGGCTGGCAAGAAAAGGTCCACCAGTGGTTTTTGCCAGTTCAGAATTTAGGAAAAGAACTTCTATGTTATTTAACCCTTATAAATCTTGTTCTACCATCACTTTATTGTGATTTACTCTTTAAAAATTTTTTTCAATGACTTAGAATTTAATTTCTTTCCTTCCCAACTCTCCCCCCCTCTTTTTTTTTGAAAAAAGAAGAAAAAAGCCCTTATAACAAAGCAAAACAAATTCCCAAACTGTTCATGTCCCAAAATGCCTGCATCTTGAGACCTCTCTATTAGGGGATGGATATCATGTTTCCTCAATAGGCTGTGAGCTTCTCAAAGGCAGGGCCTGTCTTTTGCCTCTTTTCATATCCCCAGTGCCTTCTTAGTACACTGCCTAGCATATAGTAAGTGCTTACTAAATGTTTATTGAGTGACTGACTAGTCTGCTAGTTCATGTTGTTCACTGAATTGGTCAGAGTTCTTAGGTCTATCTTTAAAATATTATTGTATATAAATTGTTTCCCAAGTTCTTCATTCTGCATCAGTTTATAGATTTGAAACCTGAGATTTCTCTAAAATTATCCCTTTTGATGTGGCTGAGTTAGCAAATAATATGGCACAAGATAATGTACTTTAGGAGAAGCACTAAATGTTGGGATTCGATTTTGTGAAGAATTCACAATGGCCATTCTCTTTGGCAAAGGGTAGGTTTATTTAGGAGAAGAAGTTACCGACAAAATGAAGGGATACAACAGACACCAGGAATAGAAAATATGAAATAAAGTTAGGAGAGCAAGGAAAGGGGTTTTAATAATTAATGATGGAAAAGGCAAGTTCCCAGTGGAACTTACAATTAGCCAGGAGAAAGAAAATACTTCCAAGAGGCTGGGGCATGGCCTTAGTTAGCAGGCTAAATCCTAAAAGGGATTTAGCACCCTGAAAGAGTTAGTTAGCTATAAGAAGGGGAAAGACACCATAAGGCATGGTGAGGATTGAGAGGAGAGACTAGTGGGGGGATGAGAGGACAGACACCACGTGGTATGGGGGAAGGGGAAAAGGAAAGACACCAGGAGGCAGAGTGTCCAGGCAGACTGATCCAAATGGAGTTCAGCAAAGATGTCATGGACCATAAGCAGATTTATAGGGAAAACAACCTCAGGGACATGCCTCCGATTTCTGACAGGCATTGCTGGGCTGTCCACGACCTCCACAGAGAGTGGGACCACAATGCTAAATTGATCTCTACCAGAGCCTTTTCCCTGCCTGCCCCAGGGAACAATTCCATCAATGCTCCAGTTTCTCTCTCTCAACTGCATCCAGCTACTGAGAACCTCATTACTTTCACTGTTTCTCATGTACTTCATTCTTAGAAATATCAATTCATGAGGGAAGTAACGTGACTAGAAGAAACAGACCATAGTAAAAATCACCCTGTGTTCTAAATAATGAGGTGCAATTCTTCTCCCTTTCCTGCTCATGAATATTCTCCTTCCCAATGGCCATACCATCTTAACTTTCACCTGAAAATTTGGAACACAAAGTGTTACAAAAATGAATGCTGAAAACTATTTTACATGTATTTGAAAAAATAAAGTACTTCGAAAATTAACTCTGGGTCCTTGTCCCCTCCATCTTTTGGGGCTTTAGGAGGAGCTCACAATTCCCTTTTCCTGAGGCAGGAAGTTGTCAATGAAGTCACCATGATCTCACAGGGAATGTGGCCTTACAGTGTATCAATTTGGGGAGCAAAATTAAGTAGTCAAAAAAAGAACCACATAGTGCCCCCCCTTCTATCTTGGATCCTGCTTCTCCCTAAATTAATAGTGTGTCCCTTTCTTCTAGTACTGAGTGTCATGAACTTCCTTTGATGTTCCGGTCTTAGTCTTTTATTCTTCATTCATTCACTCATCAAACATTTACTGAACTCCTGATGATCAAATTTTTATAGGGAATAAAAAGAATGTGGAAGATTAGGGCTGAGAGAAAGAGTTCAGACATTATTTTGTTCCAACCCCTTCATTTTGCAGATAAAGTAACTGAGTCCCCGGAAGGAGAAAGGGATTTGCCTAATAAGACAGTCATTGTTTTAATAAAACTCAGTCTCACAGGAAAGATGTGTACCAAAAATACCTGTATAATACAAAGTAGAATGTAAAACTAGAATAAAAGAGCTTAAAGGGGCCTTTAAATAGCACAAATTAACCCCTGTCTCTCAACCAATCCCATAATCCTACAAGACCATTTCATGATAATTTTTACTCACAAAGCTTTTAATGGCTCCCTTAAAAAACAAAAACCCCTTCACTTTCAAAGGGGTCTTTAAATAGTACAAATTAACCCTTGCCCCTCAACTAACTCCACAACCCTACAAGAACATATCATGATTTTTTTTGTTCATTAAGTTTTGGGGTTTTTTGGGGGGAAAGTTGTTTTTGTTGTTTTTTGTTGAGGCATTTGGGTTTAAGTGACTTGCCCAGGGTCACACATCGAGGGAGTGTTAAGTGTCTGCATTCAGATTTTTACTCAGGCCCTCTTGACTTCAGGGCTGGTGTTCTATCCACTGCATCACCTAGCTGCCCTGTTCATAAAGTTTTTAATGGCTCCCTTAAAAAAAAAAAAAAAAAGACACCACCAATTTTAATTACCTACCAAATAAAGTCAAAACTGTTAGTATTCAAAATTCTGCAAGCTTTTTCAAGCGTCTTTTCTGTCTTACTCTCATTACTTTTCAATGTTATCTCATATTCCAATTAAAAGAAACTAAGCTATTCCACAAAGAAGTCTTCCCTGCCTTTAAGCCTTTGCTCATGCTTTCCCTCCTCCTGAAAAGCCCTTTCCTCTAGCCCTGTCTGTTCATTCTCTTTCAATCCCAGCTCATAGTCTACTCCAGGACCTTTCCCAACGACTCTACAAACCCTTTGAATCCCCAAAATGGTTTTTACCTGAGGAAGTGAAGCATAAAAATAAAGCCGTTTCTTTATTTGCTTGTACATCTTTCTATCCCTTCTGTACATTCTTCACTCTCCTGATCAGTTGTTTTTGTCCCTATGTCTTTCTGCCCAAATCTCTTACTCAATATCCCTTTTATTTCTCTGCCTCAGTGTATCTGCCTTCTGACTTTGCTGTCTTTGTCATGTTCAAGTACAGATACTAGGATGGGTGTATATGTGTGTGTGGCTGGGGGATTCCAGAAGAAAGCAGCACAAAGAAAGAGAAAAGAAAGGGGTGGGGTGGGGAATCTGAAAGGAGGGAATCCCGATGACATCACTGTTCATTAGCATATGTGACTTCAGCAGGAGGTGGGACTATTCCCCCAGGTGTCTAGGGGG
This sequence comes from Myrmecobius fasciatus, assembly GCA_023553655.1. Classification (NCBI taxonomy): domain Eukaryota; kingdom Metazoa; phylum Chordata; class Mammalia; order Dasyuromorphia; family Myrmecobiidae; genus Myrmecobius; species Myrmecobius fasciatus. The sequence goes on from JAJPUD010015201.1 coordinate 16,722, forward strand.
AGTGGAGAGTGCGTGTGTTTGGAGGAGGGGGTGGTATTTAAAGGGAAAAGCTGACAGAGCTGCTGAGTGAGAGAAAGATTTCAGAGAGTCAATATTGCTGCACTCGCAGAGAGATGCATGCGGACACAGACACGGATATGGACACGGATACGGACACAGCAGCTCTCTGTCCCTCAGGCGGTGGGGCTTCCTCCCCAGTGATTCCAGCACCAGGTGAGGGGGGCTGATTCGTCAACCCTGGGACAGACTGACTGCAGCCCTGTGTGTGCGTGGGGGGTGGGGGGATAACAGGGGTTGTAGGATTTTATTTATCTTTGGTAGGGTGGAGAGGAGGGGCTGATCAGAAATTAGAACTGGAGAAACCGAACCACAACAACAACAACAAAAAAATGTGTATATATATATATAGCCCCTCAGAATTGACTAGCAATTCCAGCTAAGGTTGGGGGCTAAGATCGCAAGTAGGGATGTTAGCAGTCCCCTCTCCATTTCGGATTTTGGAAACTGGTTTTAAAAGCCCCTACCATCTTAGATTAGCCTCTGGGTCCCCTTTGCTCCGTCTTACTCCCCAAGAGCACAGGTTAGGAGGTCAAGTGGAGGGACCGAGGAGAGAGAAAAAGGCTGAGGGGGGAGGGAAGCGCGAGGGGGAGGGCAAAAGAGAATGGAAAAGCCAGAATGCATCCCTGAGATGCTGGGAGGGGGACAGCTCCGCTCCCAAGACCTGTTGTGAAGGATTCTTCCAGGCTCCCGGAGCCGGGGCTACCGCTGCTTATCGATCGAGCTCTTTGTTGTATATAAACCTCCTCTTGTTACACTGACCCATACCTTGTCACTCACAGGCGCACAAAGAAGCACGGAGACGCGCACACACACACAGACTCCCATTGCGCTTCCCCCCTACGCAAACACTACACACTCTCTCCCACTCACAGGGACAGCCTGGGACACAGACGAATTCCCTTCTGCACAGCCCTTCTTGTGCTCCCCGTGGAGGTAACAGGACGGTCCCTCTCACACAGATATACCCAGGGACTTACTGATACCTGGGCAAGAACACCCTCACTCGAACTCTCTGGAAACAGGTTCTCTCCTCAGCCCAGAAGCCTGTCACCCTGTCCAAAAAATCTCCTGTGTACCCACTCTCTCCTTGCCTAGCAGCTGACTCAAGTATTAACAATAAAAGAATGATGGGTCGCAGCGGGTCTGAACCCAGAAGGGTGACCAGGAAAAGGGAGAGCTCTGAGGCCATGGCCGGGCCTGGGGTTCATGTGTGTGTCATGTGTGAGTGGGTGTGAGAGCCAGGGAGTGTGCGCATGTGCCACCCCATACATATGTATCTTCTGTAGGGACCTTAGTGGGGGAAATCATAGAGGAAATAAGATCTCCTTCTGTTATGAACAGCTGACATCCCAGACCCCTGGGGTGAAGGGTTCGAAGGCCCGTCCTTGAGAAGCATGGAGAGTATACATACAATCCAGGGTTCTTTCTGCAGCTGGGATAAAAGAAGCCTTCCTTCAGAGAGGAGCAGAGACCCCATATGACTGACGTCTCTTTGTCCCCCTGCAACAGATGTCCCAGTGCTGAATAAGCGAGACAAGCTGCTGGCAGGGTTGGAGCGGGCTGGGCTGTCCCCAGCTGGGGGAGCGCCTCGTCGGAGAGGCAGCATGCCTGTGCCCTACAAACACCAGTTGAGACGGGCCCAGGCAGTGGATGAGTTGGACTGGCCACCCCAAGCCTTATCTTCTGGCTCTTCTGACTCTCTGGGTTCAGGAGAGGCAGCGCCAGCTGGGAGGGGTGGTGTCTTCAAGGTGATGCTCCTGGGTGAAAGTGGCGTGGGCAAAAGTGCCCTGGCAGGCGCTTTTGGAGGACTCCAAGATGATAATGCCCATGAACCTGAGAATGCAGGTACTGGGATGGGGCTCACGTATGGCATAAAGATGGTTGAAGAATGGGTCTTTGGAAACCTAAGATGACAGTATTTGAGGATCCAGGGTGGAGGGGGAAGGATTGTTCCTTAGTAAAAAGTACTTAGATTGCCTTAGTGGCTGAGGTCCCTGGGTTGGTTGTCCAGATTGGGCCACCTACTAAAAGGACTCTCTTTCCCTATCCCTTTTTTTTCCTTTGTCCCAACAGAAGATTCTTATGAAAGACATATTATAGTGGATAAAGAAGAGGTGACATTGGTGGTATATGACATCTGGGAGCAGGTGAGATTCTCGATAGCTTTAAAGCTGAGAGAAAGTAGGAAAGGTACAAGGAGACTGTCCCATCAAGGGAGATGCTAAAGGCTCAGGAATCAGGCTCCAAAAAATTTCCCAGGGGCTCAGGCCTTCTGTTAACATCATTTTGACAAAGCAAAGTAGATAAGATCACTACTGTCCTGAATGTCATAACTGATCCCCTACTCCTCTACCCTGACAGAGCAGGATGCTGGAATAAGAATTAAGTGCTGCATGCAAGGTTAGCCTGGAAGAACCCAACCTGTTGAGGGAGCTTACATGATAGCAAAATGGCATCAAGGTGATCACATTTTTTAACCAACACTGGGGGATCATACTCTCCCACAAGCACACTAGTTTTACCACTTGGTTATTAGGCAAATATTTTCCCCCACCCTGGGCTGACTTTCTCAACTATTCTCAATTAGGGGAGGGGACTAGAAGAGATGATCTTGAATGTCCCTTTTCTAGCCTAACTTTCAGTGACTGATTTCACTATCCTTCCCACAGGGAGAAGCAGGTAGCTGGCTCCGGGAACACTGCCTTCAGACTGGGGATGCCTTCCTCATTGTCTTCTCTGTCACTGACCGAAGAAGCTTCTCCAGAGTACCCGAGACACTGCTTCGACTTCGGGCTGGTCGTCCCCATCATGACCTACCTATCATCTTAGTGGGCAATAAGAGTGACCTTGCTCGGTCCAGGGAAGTCTCACTAGAAGGTAAATATCCTGAATTTATTTCTTTTTTCCAGGAGTCAAAAGACTCCTTCCCCATGCTCCCTTAGAAGATTCTTCCCTACACCTGACCCCCTTTTGTATGAACCCAACTGTACCTAAGTCCTCATCTTCCCCATGGCTCAGGTTTCTAGGTCTCCTTTTCTCTGGGGCTTGGAATTCCTTTTCCTCTCAACAAGCTATGTACCTCCTGGCTTATCATGTCTCCTTGGCCTCCCCAATGCTCCTAGGTTCCAATCTCTCACCCAGATCCCATTTCCTTGTCCCTTTACACATATATAACTCCCTCATGCACTTCAGTCCCCTGCTTCTTCCCTTCATCTTCTCAGTAATCATAAACTCAGATTAAGAGCTGGAAGAAATCTTAAAAGGCTAGCAAATCCAGTACTCCTGTTTTACAGATGAGGAAAATGAGGCCCATAGTGACTTGCAAGGGTTACACAGCTGGGAAATATTTGAAGTGGTTCTTGTACCCTAGTCTTCCTTATCTCCTACACCAAGAGCAGGTAGCAACATGGTACAATGGATAGAATGCTGGGCCTGGAGTTAGGAATATCTTAGTTCCATTCTAGCCTCAGATGGTTCCCAGTTTGGATGTCACTTAATCTCTATTTGCCTCTGTTTCCTCAACTGTAAAATGAGGATAATAATAGCATATACCTCCCAGGGCTGAGGTGAGGTAAAATGAGATAAAAATAGTTATAAAATGCATGACACAAAGTAGATGCTATATAAAAGCTTGCTATTATCATTCCCACTCCTATTCTATTCTAATCAATACCTTCATCCTGTCTGTCGATCCAGTTCCTCCTCTCTTCCTCTTCCAAGTCCTCTTCCCATTCTTTCCCTTCTTAATGACCCTGTATAGAGTCCCCCTCCACGATTCCCTCGTCCCATCCCTATTCAGCCATCCTGCTCCATTCTTCCCATTCCACCCGATTCCTCCTGTCTTTTGATATCGAATCCCATCACTATCCCATCCCCTTTCCTCCTTTAGTCCCCATGGCATGATGAAATGTGATAGATTGCATAGAGTGGAGGCATCTGGGTTCAAATCCTCCAGCTTCATCACCTGGTAGCCCTCAGTGGCCATGGTGAGGTACACAGAACCTGCAGGAGAGTCCACAACTCTGGGAGGAGGAAAGACAGAAACATAATCCATTAATTTTTCTGTGTAGCTTGGAAGTTTCTGAAAAATTAAAAAAAAATTTCGATGAACAAAAATCCTGCCCCCTTCCCTGGCCCCACTTTCTCCTGAACTTTACACTGTGTTTTCTCACAAAAACTAAAGGGGTTCTGTGATCCGGGCGGGCGCAGAGGCTAGTACTAGTGAGTTCTAACCGCAGCGACCCCGAGGCTTCCGGTCATCTGTCAATGGGGGGGCGGGATTATTATTTCTGCACTTCCAGCCCACGCCGCGAGGGGGCTGCGTCAGAGCCGAGGTTTGCGCCTAGTTCGGGGGTACCTCGGACACGCATCCTTCGGGGATCCTCGGCGCCTCGCGGGCACTTGTGCACCGTGGGCGCTGAGCGGACCCTGCCTCGTGTCCCCGCCGCAGAGGGCCGCCACCTGGCTGGGATGCTGAGCTGCAAGCACATCGAGACTTCGGCCGCGCTGCACCACAATACGCGGGAGCTGTTCGAGGGCGCCGTGCGCCAGATCCGCCTGCGCCAGAGCCGGGCCCGAGCGGCGGCTGCGGCGGAAGGCGGCCCCGACGGCCCAG